>JASSUY010044203.1:0-37833 GCA_032466535.1 Forpus xanthops
CAACCTGTGGGAGTTGCATTCTTTTGATTCTCCTTCCCATTTCCCCGGGACTGGGGAAGAAAGAGGGGGGGGGGAGGGGGGTGCGCAGAACTGTTTGAGGGGCCTCAAACTACGACAATGTCACATACTGAAAACTCAAGTTAATATAACTTTGTAATTTGCTCAACTAAGAAAAATGTAAGCAACTCTAATTTCATACCTACATAAACTGAAAAGAAAACACGTTTGGAGAGTCATTTGTAAAGACCACAATGCTTTGAAGATTTATTAGAGTTAAGCATCAGAAAGTCATTAAAATGCATCTGCTTTTTAAGTTCTGCATGAAAAATGATCAATACATGTTGGTCACATAATGCCTGCTAATTCCAGATTGTCTTTCCACTGTAAACACACACTTTTTCCCTTCATTAAGAAACTAGGAATTAAAAAGTTAATAGAACTACCAACTGAAATTCGGCAGGGATTGATCTGTGTTCCCAGTGAAAATAGTTTTAACTTTTTTATGTATGCAGTCTGTATTCTTTCACTTCAATTTACATATTTCCTGGATTCAAAATTTTATGGGTTCTATGTTTTGCACTACACATGAAAATTCAATTTCCATGTCATGAGTTTAATTTCCATTGCACACATCCTGCAATTTCAGCAACTTGAGGGTGAACACTCTGCTTTAACATTATAGAATCACAGAATAGTTAGGGTTGGAAAGGACCTTAAGATCACTGAGTTCCAAACCGCCTTCCACGGGCAGGGACACCTCACACTAAACCATGTCATCCAAGGCTATGTCCAACCCGGCCTTGAACACCACCAGCGATGGAGCATTCACAGCTTCCCTGGGCAACCCATTTTAGTGCCTCACCACCCTTACAGTAAAGAATTTCTTCCTCAGATCCAATCTAAACTTCTCCTGTGTAAGTTTGAACCCATTACCTGTTGTCCTATCACTACAGTCCCTCATGAAGAGTCCCTCCCCAGCATTCTTATAAGCCCCCTTCAGATACTGGAAGGCTGCTATGAGGCCTCCACACAGCTTTCTTTTCTCCAGGCTCAACAGCCCAAACTTTCTCATCCTATCTTCATACAGGAGGTGCTCCAGTCCCTGATCATCCTCGTGGCCCTCCTCTCGACTTGTTCCAACATTTCCATGTCCTTTTTAGGCTGAGGACACCAGAACTGCACACAATACTCCAAGTGAGGTCGCATAAGAGCAGAGTAGAGGGGCAGGATCACCTTCTTCGACCTGCTGGTCACACTCCTTTTGATGCAGCCTAGGATACGGTTGGCTTTCTGGGCTTGCAAGAAAATACTGTAGCTGGCTCATGTTCAGTTTCTCATCGACCAACACCCCCAAGTCCTTCTCTGCAGGGCGGCTCTAAATCTCTTCTCTGCCCAGCCTGTAGCTCTGCCTGGGATTCCTTCAACCCAGGTGTACAACCTTGCACTTGGCATGGTTAAACTTCATCAGATTGGCATCACTCCACCTCACAAGCGTGTCAAGGTCCATCTGGATGGCATTCCTTCCCTCCAGCTTATCAACCAAACCAAACAGCTTGGTATCATCAGCAGACTTTCTGAGGCCACACTCAATCCCCCTCTCCATGTCACCGACAAAGAGGTTGAACAAGACCAATCCCAACACCAATCACAAGGATCGGGAAAAGTGGTTTATGGAGCTGATATACGGAACCCTACAATAATCTTTAAGTTACTCTTCATTACTTCATTAAATCTAGCAGTGCAGATGTGCTTTTTCAATGTCAGATTTGCAAGTAGGACAGGACTCTGCTTTGCAGAGTTGAAAAGGAATATCTTCAACATATTTTCTATACAGATTAAGGCAGACTCAACCATTCTTCCAAGTGCTAGTCTACAGTGTTGAAAAATACAACCATAGACACAAAACCTGCAACCAAAACCAGCAAGAGCACATTGTAAATTCACAAAATTCAATATTAAGAAAAAGTGTCATTATTAGAAAGTAGCCTTTTGAAGAAGCTTAAACATTTTGTGGCTTATACAACGGCAAAAGTGGAAATAGAGCTTTTCAATAAATGCTTGGGTTTAGGCAAGTGTTTCACCTTACTTTTTGTTTATCTCATTTATTATAGGCTTGGATGACATAAAATTGGCAACATTCAATCCAAAACAGAGAGCAGAAGACATCCTGTGCACTTAACAGTACCCAAGAGGCAATTCCTTGACTAGTAAAAGTCACTTTACTGCCAGAAAGAGCCATCCTTCTGTTAGGATACTCATTCTGGGCTTTCTGACATGGGAAGCATGAATCAAATGATACAAAAGAAACAATCATGTTTACTTACAGTATTTCCATAAAATGATGTATTATTGTACTCTACCAAATAAACAATAGCCCTGTTTTTCCATGCTGCATATGCCTGAGGCTTGAGCTTTTAATCTAATTTGGCACAGCTCATGCCAGTCTACAAAAATTTTGGTTTTGTGTTTTATGGTTGGGGTTTGGTTTTTTTTTGGTGGCAGTGTTTGTGTTTTTTTTCCTTTAAATAACTCCTTGGTTTTCAGTAGAGGATGTCTGAGAGTGCTTTAGAGGGGTCTGAGTCTATTTTTTTTTCCCTGCAGAAACTACAAGAAATAGTTTCTTTTTCACTGACATTAATAGCAGAATCAAAGACAGAATTATGCATGGATTTCTCCCCTTTCTTATTTTAACAAACCAACTATAGAAAATACAAGTATTTTTACTACATATCACAATCCAGTAATTTCAACATAAACTAGAAACCCAAACATTTGTGATAGTCTGTTTCAACAGATAACTAACTTTTCAGTGGATCTGTGATTGAAAACAAGTTTCATTTCACTGAGGGTGAAGAAAAAAGAAACCTGTATCTGAAGATGATTTAGCAAGTTTAGTAGAGCTACTTGAAGAGTTATTCATGTAGATTATGAACCATCACAGTGTATCAGGACTATATCATTAGTGCTTCAAAAGCATAACTATGCAGACTGTTCTTGTTGGCATTTATACTAAAAGCGAAACAAAACCAAAAAACCCAGCACCATCACCACCTTCCAATGTAGCTCTATTTCTGTGTGTCATACAAAGCCACTGTAAGTATTGCAGGTTGCCTGATTTAACAATTGCCTGTCCTGCTCAAGCCTGGATTCCCCTTTTGATCTACTGGTAAAGCTTTTGTTTCAACAACTCCAACGTTTCATTAGTGATAACATCAGGCAGAATCCTAAATGAGATCAACTGAATTCACAGACCAATCTCTGCCCAATGTGAGTCAGCAAACAGCTTCATAACTCAAAAAGAAAACCTGTAGCACTAAAAAGGTACTGATTACTCATACTAAAAATACTAATACTCAGAGAGAATATTAGGGAACAGTTATTGCAGCCAAGCATACTGTGCAAGCAAGTAATTTTGCAGGTACTGGCACAAATATTTTTCAAGAAGCCCCAAATGAGTGATGACAGTTTTCAAAGGAAATGTATCTTTGAAAAACCAATGAAGAATAAAGCATAACAGTGGACACAGCTTATAGAACAGTAAGACTGATGTAACAGATGTGTTCATGCTCACTCTGTTGATTACCACAATCCTCACAATGTCTATGTTAGGGTTTAGGAGAGACAGAAACTGTAAACACTGTCACAGTCTTACAGGCTGCTGCCTTGTTGAGACACCAGCAAAACAACCTTCAGAAAATAACTTAATATCAACACTTAATTAAAAAAAAAATATATAAATCACTGTTACTCCTATCTTAATGAGGAAACTACTTTTTGAGCAGATGTGACAAAGTATACCAAACTCAACTTTCTTAGAAACTCACTTTACTGATTTAAATTGTAATGGCACTGCAAGGCAACACTCTGGGCTTGTCTACACCAGTGAACTGAGTATGTCTAGGGTTGTTCATGGACCTGAAACTAGGTGGTTCATAATTTCCTAAACCTTTGTTGAGCTCTCTTGACCTCAGACTATAAAAATGAAGGAAAACTGGAAAAGGAACCCATGCTGGCTGCCTGCTGGGAACCACTCCTGACCTGCCCTTATTGCAGAGCAACTCCCTGGACTTGTCTGGAACATCCCAAGCTGGTTTTGGCCAATACTCTGACAAGAACAATTCTGACAACACAACAGCATAGCTAAAAAAACCAAATTCAGTACACAAGAATGCTCCTTCACACTGCTTATTTACTATCCTAGATATAGCACAGCTGAATTCAAAAATAAACTAAGACACAAAACCTCCTTCAAACGTCAATTATCAGTAATTATTCCTTGCCTTTGAGGCTGTCTCCAACAGCCTTTTCACAAAAAAAAAAGAAAAAAAAAAGCCAAAAAAAAAGAAAAGCCAAAAATCACTTGAAAATTATACTTTTGCTTTCAAATTTTTGGTGCCTAAAATATAGAAAACATTTCTTAGATATTAGATAACCTGTGCAGTACTGAATCAATTAATGGCTCCACTCTCTGACTCTTAATCCATGTCATACTGCACTCTCCTCTGAGAATAGCTTCACTGAGCTCAGTATAAAGCAGAACTGACTGTCAATGAGCTGAAAAGAATTGAAGCCTAGAGCTATGTTTAAAAATCTGCTCCATTTAGCAACATGAGTCAGTCACGTCATTAGCAATTCTTGTAATTTTTTCATTAGTGTTGTGGTATTTGGCTTTTTTTCTCAAGCCATTATAGCTTAATCAAATCTCATGATTAGGCAAGAATTTTAGTTTTCACCTGAAGTTTCTGGTTCCCAGGCTGAGGGCACATGGGGAGGCAAGAGAGAATGGATAAAAATTGATGAGCCAGCCTGACACTTACAGAGGCTCAGCAGTGTACCCCAGAACAACTTGCACTATGAAAGACTGTAGTCATCGCTTTCCTCAACCCCCCTGAAATATGGTTTGATGTATATAACCTGCCTTTTGCCCAGTTGGACAGGATCCAATGCTTTGAATACACATTGTGAGGGTATACATGGGTCAATATAAGAAATCAGAGGGATTTTATGTATCAAAAAAGCTTTTCTTACAGAGGAAAGGAAGCAGCTATAAATAGTATACGTTTTGTATCTGTTAACATCTAAACAATAAAACATGCATTTTAAAAATAATAAGGAAAATAATAACAAACAATTGGCTTGTTTGGCTTTAATAAGCAACTCTTCCCTGAAATTAGAGGGGCTACAGAGCCACAGTAAATATGAGTAAAGTCATAATTTCTCTAAGTAAGTAACAATACATTGCACCATGCAGAAAATCTGCAAGTTGGAGAGGGGGAAAGGAGGTCACGATGGCACACTATTTCCAGATAAGGTATTATCTGAAACAGAAAACAACCTTACCTCAAATACAAGTGAAAAAAATGTATAAGTGTTGTGGTTTAAAAACAACTTCCTCATCTGGCATACCAAAATGATGAAGAGAGATGTGCTACACATCCTCAAAATCAAAAAAAAGTAATCCAAAAGAGCTAATTTTAACACTTTTCCCATGTTCTCCTTTATTTAAAGCTGTCTGGCCCCATCTCTTCCTTACACAAATATCACCTATGTATCTTTCTACAAAATCTTATAAATGATATTTGTAGTTATTCACAAAAGCATTTAAGGCATGTGTGTACATTGCTTCATTGGATTAAGCATTAATCCCATTAAATCAATCCCTTCTTTGTTCAAAGTATCATGATTCAAAACCACAGGCACAGTCAGTTTTGGAATATCCTTTTCAAGTCAGATTTTTTATCTTAATCCATTTAAGTATACAGGAATGTAATGCAACCAAGTGCCCAAATTCCATGAAACCTGGCGTTAATGGTCTGTCAAAAAGCATAATTGCTAATGAGAAGCAAACAGAATGATCAAACCTCTTTTGATTTTTCTTTTCCTGAAAAATCAGTTCATAACCTCATCTATGAGCAGCTTCATTCATGTTTTTTGTCCCTCTTCCTCCAACTCCCACCAGCATTGCTAAAGGAAAAGCAATACGCAGCTCCAGTGTTCACAGTATTAGCAGTGAGAAACAATAATGCGGTACACAAAGACACTATACTGTTGATTCAAAAGGGATATATAATTAATGCTACCATTATCATTTCAAATCTTCATATAAAGATGACTGTTTAATTGTGCCGGCTTCCAGACACTGCATAAAACTGCAGGCTCTATATACATTTACATCACAGTTTCACCCACAGTCAAGTGCAGTCACCCGTGCAGCAGCTACAGTACAGCAGCTCAAAGAACACTAAGCAACATTTCAGGCAGGATGCTAGCAGCACTGTTTCAGTTTTAGAAAGAGAAATACCAGCTCAGCCAAACAGAGCTGGAATGTGTTCATACAGAAAGAACACCAATAACCAGCTCTTCTTGTATTCTGTAATTCAAACTCCTTATTCCTGAGGGAAAAGCCATGGATGCACCTTTGCACCAGAATATGCCAGATCTGAGTAAGATGTGGACATAAGCAGCTTTAGTTTCCACCAACTTCCACAGTGTTTTCTCTGATATTACCAGTATCTTGCAAGTTTGAACTCTAGACATCTACAGATACTCAGCTGGTTAGGTCTCCCAAAATTTAGGGCTTGAGAACTGCCATATAACAGTGTTGATGAAATCAGTTCACATTAGGTGACATTAAAAAACCTATACTCTCTCCACAGGAATTACACATACACTTAATGGGTTGAATGTGTTCCTAATTTGAATAATCATTTTTCATAGGGTATCAAAACACACTTCAAATTGTCTGAATAGCATAATCCTGGGCAGCATGTATAGTGTTACACTCTAATACCATCCATCATTTAATGTATGGAGCTTTCTAAATCTCTGACTTCCTTTCCTGGTCTGAGAGTAGCTTCCCTCCGGTTCTCATTAGTATATTGGAGTACACACATTGAGGGGTCTGTATAAAGCTTTGCTCTCTTTCCAGGTGCATGCTGGGACCAAATTTGGGAATTCACTGAGCACTTTGAAAAAACTAATAGAGGAATACAGATGTGCTTTAGGACTTGCAAACTTGATGAAATTCATTTCAAGTCTTTGCTTGAGGAGAAAGTTATGTATCATCTTAAGTTTACTTATAAAAATAATAATCAACATAAAATTTAAGCAAGTGAAGGAAGTGAAAATGCATTTCTAAGTGAAAGTAAGTAAAAACACATGAGGAATGTCTCAGCATGACTTATGATTATTTGCTCTTTTCATTCTCTTGTGCAACACATATAGCTAGGGTACCTTGTCTCCTGTCCAAAACATACCTGACCAGCACTACTCAGAATTACAGAATCACAGAATGGTTTGGATTGGAAGGGACCTTAAAGATCTTCAAGTTCCAACCATCATGCTGTGGGCAAGGACACCTTCCACTAGGCCAGGTCGCTCAAAGCCCCACCCAACCTGGTCCTGAACACTGCCAGGGATGGGGCAGTCACAGCTTCTCTGGGCAACCTGCACCAGCGCCTCACCACCCCCATAGTGAAGAATTTCTTCCCAGTATCCAAGCTGACCCTACCCTCTTTCAGTTTAAAGCCATTCCCCCCTTACTTGTTACTACATGCCCTTGTAAAAAGCCCCTCTTCTGCAGATTTCTTCAAGGCCCCTTTAGGTACTGGAAGGCTGCTATAAGGCCTCCCTGGAGTCTTCTCTTATCCAGCCTGAACAACTCTGATTCTTCTCTGCCTGACTTCATAGAAGAGGTGCTCCAGCCCTCTGAACATCTTCACGGCTCTCTTCTGGACTTCTTTGAGCAGGTCCACATCTCTCTTGGTTGGGGGCCACAAGAGCTGGACGCCATATTCCAGGTAGGGTCTCATGACACATCTCTTTACCAATACAAGTTTTGTTCTAAACAGCCACTATATACTCAAACAATAACTAATATTGAACAGTATTTAGTAAGGTTTTAAACTGATGACTTACATTTTTTCAAAGGGAAATAAACAAAAATCAGCTCAATGGTAACTAGTACTAAAATACAGTTCATTTATAACTCATTAGAAAAAATCTTAAGACACTTGGGACTTGCACATATGTCATTTCTGGGAAGGTCATATGCAGCTGTAAAAGAACTACTTAAAATCTAACAATTAAACAAGGTAAGAATATCTTAAGTCTTCCTTGAGTACAGGTGCTGGTACAAAGTTCTTGATTTATGATTCTCCAGTAATACCTTCTGGCTGATGTAATGTCTTCCTCCCACCTGACACCTGATCCTGGAATAGCTCCCTTTTTGAGTAAACTCTTTTGCCTCAAGAGTAGTCCTATTGTCTTTAATACCAAAGTTTTAACTGCTAATTCGTTTCTTCAAATGAGTTCCCACGAATGAAGTTCTGCAAATCCTTTGTAATTTACTTACCAGTAAAAACATCCAGTGCTGTTCACTAAAATGCTACTTAGCTTATTCCACAAACAAGATCCAGTATGACGAAACTTCCTTTGAGGGATACTACATGCCTGTGCTAAGTCTCACTTTGTTATTCCACTGAATAGGAAACACATAATGTCCTTCCTTCTTCAAGAAGTATCCCACTTAACACTTCTATTAGTAGACATGTTAAGACAGTTTCCCAGGGCATAAAACTTTTCTTAAATAACAACTACACTGTCCTGGGTTGAGCATAGTAGTCATTTTTTCTCCTTCTTAGTAGCTGGTGCGGTGCTGTGCTTTTGACTTTCAGCCTGGGAACAGTGCTGATAACAACGATGGTTTTAGTTACTGCTCAAATGTTTAGTCTGACCAAGGACTTTCTGAGTCTCATGTTCTGCCAGGGTGGAGGGGAAGCCGGGAGGAAGCAGAGACAGGACACCTGACCCAAACTAGCCAAAAGGGTATTCCATACCACAGCACATCATGCCCAGGATGTAAAAACTAAGGGCAGGGACCCAGAGGACTTGGTTCACTGGTCGGTCAGGCTTGGTATCAGTCGGCGAGTGGGGAGAGGTTGTATTCTCTTCCCTTATTGTTTCCCTTGTCATTATTACTACTGGTGGTAGCAGTAGTGGTTTGTGTTATACCTTAGTTACTGGATTGTTCTTATCTCAGCCCGTGGGAGTTACATTCTTTTGATTCTCCTTCCCATCCCTCCAGGAGCTGGGGGGAGAAAGGGGGGGAGTGAGTGAGCAAACTGCATGAGTTACAGCTGGGCTTAAACCACAATGTACACATAGTCAAATAACACACTACTTACCGACAAGACCAGCCACCTGAGTGCTCTCTACTTTCGTAGTACTAGGACTGTATCTGGAGCACCACAGATGGAGATTTGTCATTCTTTTCTAATCCCCTGCAGCCTTACAGTCATAGAAGACTTAAAGAAAAATACAGTCAACATCCTTTACAAAATGAGAAACTATAAACCCAAAGAATTCTGTCACTAAAAAGCTCTATTAAGAGGAAATCTGGTTCATGGGAAGCAAGCTCCTCAAAAATAAACCACACTAGTCCAGCATTTTTATAGACATCATGGCTAAAATAAAACAGAAAAATATATACATCAGTTTAAAAGATGTATTTCTCAGATACTGTAGCAGTACTATGTAAAAGCCTGCTCAGTTGTTGAGGAAGACCTCAGAGAGAATGCAAGGAGCAGGCTGTAGGTGGTATTCTGACCTGATCCAAAGCTCAGCCATGATGTTTTTGAGTTCATTTCTTTTAAGACAGAGAGAAAATACTGTTGAGATCCTGGACTACTGATTACATGAAGCATGTCATCTGCTAGCTGTGCATTAAGCCTACTAAACTGGAAGCTGAACCGGCGCATACCTTTCCTTAAAAGATACCTTATTTAAAATAAAGACTTGAGTTACAGCTGAGTTAGAACATTTCCCAGTTAATCTCTTCAGATTACTAATGGATACACCTATTATTTAAAAAAAAAAAAAAAAAAAAAAAAAAAAAGAAAAACAAACAAAAAAAAAACACCCAAAAAAAAAAAACACCATCATATTCTAAGTCCAGTATCAACAATTTTTTTTTTCTTTCTGCTTCCAGCAATTTTTTTTTCCATACTTTAACTATTAGCTGGAGAGTTCATCATTAAAGATCATTACTTTGTCAGGGTACCACTAGTCCAAATGAGTACCATCTACCCCCTTTACAAACTAGAAGAGGCTCACTTTTCTACATTATAACATTGTATTCTTCCCACACTTCCTTAATTCTTAAGATTTAACACCAGCTGCTCATATGCACTACCTTACAGTAGCTTCAGAAAAGCCTCTAACCTAACCCAAGCACCTTGACCAAATTCCACTACTTACAAGTAGAAAAAAGTTTTACAAAATAAAAGCTTCCAAAAGTCTCCAAATATCAGTTTTTGTGTGAGAGATTCTGTCTTTATCACTTGAACATCTGAGTGTGCAACATAGCCTCCCCTCAACCCAACCACAGTGCTACAGCAGATGTTCTAGCAATTCAGTTGAGATCTGAAAAGTTGTTACCACAAAATTTGTTACCAAAAGTTGTTACCAAAAATTGTTAATATAACTACCTTGGAAACTGTTTTTTCACCTTACTTTAGATATTACCACAAAATATAGATACAAAGATGCCTCTTTATACAAAATTAAACTCTGACTGTCATTCAAATAAAAAAAAAAAAAAACCACAAAAAAAAAACAAAAAAAAAAAAAAAAAAAAAAAAAAAAAAAAAAAAAAAAAAAAAAAAAAAACCAAAAAAAAAAAAAAAAAAAAAAAAAAAAAAAAAAAAAAAAAAAAAACAAAAAAAAAAAAAACACAACCCTATTTAATTCATTTGTGAGGAAAAGAAAGCCTACCTCCAGACTAATTAAGCACTGAAACTAAAGCACTGACTCCATAAAACTGTCAGAAAAGTTAGACACTCCAATTTTTTAAAAACAAAATAAAGGAAGAGAATTATTTTCTTTTTGTGCTACCTCTTTTTCTATAAATGAACAGAAGAAAGATGATTTTTCAGAGATGTTGTCTCTGTTCAATTTTATGGATGCATTGTTATCTCCGTGCCAGAAAACATGGCCTAGGAAAAGCAGAATAATTTGAGATATTTCAATGATTATGCCACTAAAGTAAAAGAAGTTTCAAGAGATAATTAAACACTATATTATATACACTTGTACATTACAGACAAGAGCACATTAT
Source organism: Forpus xanthops (assembly GCA_032466535.1). NCBI lineage: Eukaryota > Metazoa > Chordata > Aves > Psittaciformes > Psittacidae > Forpus > Forpus xanthops. The sequence continues at coordinate 11,117 of JASSUY010044203.1, forward strand.
GCAACCTTTACTTGCACTGGTGAACAGTTTTAGGAGTAGTCCTATTGACGTCAATGAGACTACTTACGTTGGTAAGAGCTCACTAACATGTGAAGAGTTGTGCAACGAAGGCCCAAACACAATTCATTCCACACGTTGTTTCAAGCTTTGTTCCTCAACCACAAGATTTTCCCTAATAGTGTTAATATTATTCCGTTAATGTTACCATTTAGAAAAATATGTGAGAACATACAACTTGTTCAACTGTCCACAGCCCAGCATTTCAGCTCAACACCAAACCAGAGGCACACAAGAACCCACCATCGGCTCAGGCTACAGCAGGTTGGTCAGGGTCCCATCCCATCAACTTCTGAGTACCTCCAAGGGTGGAGGCTCCACACCCTCTAAGCAGTCTGTGCCAGTGTTCAATTACCCGCACAATGGAAAAAGTGTTTCAGCTTGTGCCCACTACCTTTTCTCCTGTTGCTAAGCACTACTAAGAGCCTGGCTCCATTTATTTTACTGTCCCCTCCATAAGGTACTATACACACGGATTTCCTTGAGACTCTTTTGCTCTAGGCCAAGCTGTCCCAGTCCCAATCACAGCTTTTCACTGGACTCTCTGTACAATGTCCATGTCTCTTTTGTACCAAAAAACAGAAAACTGCACTCGGCACTCCATATGTGTCTCACCAGGGCTGTGTAGAGGGGCAGGATCACCTGTCTCAACCTGCTGGCAATACGCTTTCTAATGTAGCCTGGGTTACTTGTGACTGCCTTTGCCATGAAGACACGCAGCTTGTGCAGGTTCAATAGAAAGTAATTACAGGACCTAGTGCTATTGGGATTCCTGCTTCCTAGCAGGTGTAATAAATGGAAATATTTTCATCGACTTGGATGTTGGCAGCACAGAATAATAAACAACATCTGGAGTTGTCTACTTTTCCACAAGCTCCTACTGGTGTGGCAACCCTCTACTTACACGATTGCATCTGGCAAAACAGCTTCTGTCGATACTATTTTAGACAAGAATTCAAATAATCTAAATAATCTATTTGTTACTATTTAAACACTTTCTTGTTGGCAACCACAATAAAACAAAGACTCAGCATTTCATTTGGGCCCTTAGTTTTCATTATAAATCTTAAACAAATGCCACAGAATTAAATGCTAGTTTCAAGAATTAAAAATGAGCAGCTGCATCTTTTCCCTGTCCTCCTCCCCCTCATCATCTCCCCACCCTCTTTTGTTTGTTTTGGAGACGGTGTAACTCACTAACGTGTTCACCTCCAAAAAATATCCTTACTAAAAAAATAAAACAAACCAACTGGAGAGGGAGAGAGGGAGAAGAGCTGAGAAGAGCAGAAGGGAAAACAGGAGAGATTGAAACCGAAACTTGCGCTCATACTGGACTTGGAAAACATCTTAGAAAACTTAGAATCAAAAACTTATCAGTCTACATTCCTGAGTTCACAGGATGCATGCTCTGCACTGAGCCTTTGCTATGATGATTTATATAAATTTTTCACAGATGAAGACAATAAAGTACTCAATCTAAAAAAAAAAAAAAATTGGAAGAATCGTTTCATCTTTCAATGTAATTCAGCTTTGCAATAACCTGGTTTTATCTAAAGCCTTCTTGAGCTTGGCTGTTGGCTACATCCAGAAAACACTTTAAAACTATAAAGACATCCAGATAAGACAGGCACTCTAATACAGGAAATTAAGGCACATTTTCACAAGCCAGGTCATAAATTTTCACTTTAGTGTGTTACAGTCATGGGGGCTAAGATTTTGATTTCTGTCCATCATGCTGACTGAATGAAACAGATCCTATGAGACTGTAATAGGCCCATTACAATACTATATCATGACAAAAGAAAAATTCTAAAGGCATCCCTAAAATAGTACATAAACAGACTGATCCACTGTCAAAACTATCATGTTAAAAGCTGTATAATAGAATATCCAATAGGAAATGTAAGCTAAAGAACTTCATATATTTCAAATTGGACAAAATAAAGAGATCCAACATATAGGTAGTTTTCAACATTTTTAAAACTCCTTCAGATTCACTCCAGGAAAGACTCCAAAACTGAAACTTCTGTAGGCTGAAGATTATAAACTTTAATACAATTTAACTGATAGTGACATGAATGGTCTGGATTAAAAAACAGTGTACCCAAGATACCTAAAAAGAGACTTTGTGTTGTACTGCAACAAAAATGGCACCAGGAAGTCTCTCAAGGATATTGTGTCAATGATAAAAGCAATAATAAATGACAGTACATTAGTGTTTCTCCTTTAGTATCACTGTCAGTACTGGCTATTGGCTTAGTAATTTTCTAAAGAGCAGTGTGAAGGACTTAATAGTGCTGCCACTTTATTTACATTACTTCATGAGCTATGAACATATCTGATGGTCAAACTCATCTGAGTCCCCTGGCATGTCTTTCCAGCAAATCCTGCAATATCTATGTTCAAATGCCAATGATACACATACTGTAACTTCACTGCAAGATATCTAACCATAGTAAGGTCAGTAAACACAACATGTTTTCATAATTAAGTGTGCTTAGTATGAGAGCAGGTGAGGAAATCTTAATCCCTATGTATTTTTAAGGGGGGTGGAGGGTGGGTGAGGCAGAGTGTAATGAAGGGAACGAAGAAAGAAACAAGCAAAGGACTAATGAAAAAATCCATCAAATCCAAGGGTTTAGGCCCGGTTGTCTTCTCTTGCAATAGGCAGGCTCAAGAAATACTGGTTATATTACCAGCAGAAAAAGGTCACAGAGCTCCATGACCACTCTTTCAATATACATAAATGGGCAGAGTGAATCTGGGAAAAAGCACAAAGGGAAGACAAAAGAAAACTTGAGGGGCATGAAGAAGAACACAGGTTAGAAAGAGTTCAAAGACTGTATTTAGGCAGTAAGGGAATGAAGCTTCTATGTGTGTAGGTATTGCACAGAACTGGAATAAGGAAGAAAAATAGTTCAAAATTAAACAGGAAAGAAAGAAAACAAACAAAAAAAAAAAAATAAATTGGTAGCTTTTGTCACAATCCAGTTCTCCTGTCTTAATTGCAGGATCCCTTATGTCACCACAAAAAGTGAGCACTATGAGGATGGGAATAGGTAGCTTGGGTTGAAGGAAGATAGAACCCCTTAATACAGCTGTATTATTAATCTCTGCTGATTTACAATGATTGTGAATTACAGCCCAAAACCCTGGAAGAATGAAAGCACACCAAGAGGCCAGGTATCTGTAATTTGCAAGGATGTAACATTCAGAAAAGCTCAAGTAACACATTTTGTTGATTAAATAAACAAGTAACTTGCACCACAACTCTTCGACAGAGTATGCATCTATTTTATGAAGACACCACAAAAAATGCCAAAAATTACTGGATGTCTCCTGCACGCAGACATGGGCTGTTCAGTCTTTCTAGACCAAAAAAACCCAAGCATATGCAGGATAAAAAGGGCTTTCTGAAAATTTGCTCATTGTGCAACACTGTCTTATCTATTGCACATTGTTTCCACGTCAACAATTATACCAGCAAGTTATTTTAGTCTATCTAGTCTACTCTATAAAGTTTCTCTGATACCTTTTTATAGAACCACCAAGTAGTAGGAACACCTGAAGAGAAGGTAGAATGCATAGTATTGCTACCTTCCACATCAAAGCTATTTGAACCAACAGCTTGTAGAACCCTGCAGACTGCCTTAAAAAGCACACAGGGAGGAGCCCTAGCTGGAGCAAAGAAAGAAGGTAAGTTCCTGAAGCAGGCTGCAGTCTTTCCTGACACTGAGAAGGGACAAAGCCAGAAGCAGAGTAAGCAACAGCATTCCAGCACAGGGACCGCAGCATAGGGCTGGCAGCTGGAGATACCCCCGGTCCTGGTTGGCTCTCCTAAAGCTATTTCCGGTCCCCATTCAGTAACTTTTTAACTGTACAATACTCATAAAATGTAACAATACAGGGGTTTTTTGTTTTGTTTCAAGTAAGTCTCCCAGAACAACTCACATCCATGCTGAATGCACACAGTTTTTACTGAGCCTTTATTTTAAACATGTACCAGGAAGTGCTACTAGACTGCTGTATCAAAGGGCTATGCTTTCTGCTTCCCCAAAAGAAATCTAATGCCCACACTGGAAAGATATCCTACAGTTACAATCATAAACATTGTAAATTTAGAGATAAAAATACTACTACTCTGTTTTCAGGACCTAATGCTCCCCTTTACCACCCTCCCCACACACACCTTAAAAAGAGAAATTCAAACTTTTTACTGTAGGAAGCCACTATTTCAGAAAGTTACTGTATAAATATCTAGTGTCCAACCATTCTACACACACTCTAGAACTGAACTTTACTGAAATTGACAGAAAACTACCAAAGGAATAACTTCCCCCTATCATTAAGGATACATAGCTATGCCTGACAAAATAAGACAGCACTTAATAATTTTATAGATTTATCTGCTTATCCATATAAAAATGCATAGAGCTTATTTCAGTCACACTAACAGTAAACAACCAACCAATGTCATCATGCCTTGATGCTGAAAGTTTTTTTCTACTTCAGAACAACAATACTGAGGTTAAGAGAAGCATCTTCTCAGTTTAATGACTGACTTTTTAGAAGCAGCAAATCAAAAAATACAGATTGCATGTGAAGACAGGAAAATATGTTGAAGACGTCTGTATGCTCTTCAATGTCACTCCTTTTTAGGTAACGTGAATCTTGTCATATGCAATAACTAGAAAGTTTTGTCCTCCTACATTTCCTATAATTTTACTCTATCAGACTGTAAAAAAACACTGGGTAAACTTGGGTTTCTAGGGCCCAAAGACACTACCTTTTTATTTCAAAATAAAGAATAGACTTCTCTTAAAAAAACTAAAAACGTTTTTCTATGTTTGCCTAAAATACTTTCTTTAAATATCACCTTGTTGTACTATAAATATTAAATAATTAAACCCAAGGACATTCAAAAATATAAATTTTATGATCATATAAAAGAAAGAGAGGTTAAACGATTTCTGCACTTCGTTTTCCTGTAAGTTTGAAGAAGTCCAAATTACTCCTACTTCATTACATGAAATAAACTCTTACAGCTTTGAAAGCTTTAAAGATTCCTGACACTTAAAGATGAATTCAGACCAGTATTTTAGTCTTAATGTTATAGCTACACACTCGTATCAAGAAATATTTCAAAATCGATGTCTGTTATCGGAAACCTTATATATTATTTACAACTCCTAAGACAACATCTTACAGTATTTATATTCGTGTATACAATGACTTTGCCCTACATACCCGGCATAAACTTTTTCAAATGAGATTGTATCAGGTCCCTTTAACCATTCGAAGTACTGCCTGTCTTCCATATTTCCAAACAATTAGTTTGCACAGCTAAATTACTGACTGCTCATAACCAACCATCTGGTTTACAGTTATAGCACAGCCTGCCCCAAGCCAGAAATGGTAGGTGCTGACTTTGGTCTTGAGGGTAGAAAAAGTCCCAACAAAACCCATTCCCCCTGATGTGAAAAGCACCAGTAATGGCCCTTGGCATGGTGAGATTAATTTTCATTCTTCTTCTTACTTTGCTTTGCTGTCAAGTACACAGTGAGACTGAGTCCAGGCTTTACCAGTTCTCCACCGTAGTTAACTCACTTCCTTTAAGAAAAAAAATGTAATGGAAGACAACCACTTCTTTTGGTCATTTTCTTCTGATTTCCACATAACTGGACATCTATCCTGAGGGCTCAACACCAGTCAAATGATCAGTATAGACATCAGTTCTTAGTATTACACAGAGTTGCATGATAAGACATATCTCACACATAAGAGGAATGCAGTTTTTTAAATGATGAGGGGTCTGATGTTTCTGATCCTAGCATTTTAAGCCCTTCATCTAAGTAATCTTATTTTCATAAGTGCAAAGCCTTCCCATTAACTTTCACTTAACTCAATGGGAGTTAATTGTAATGTTGTCATGTCCTGAATGCACAGTCTATCTACTTTTTCAGTATTACTTATCCAAAACCAGTGTAACTAGAATGTTCAAAGCTTAGTGATTTTTCAGATCACCTTTAAACTGTGAGAGCAGCCACAAGTTTTGACACTTTCCAGTTTTCCCCAAACATGTACCTAGCAAAATCAATGCAGTCTGAAATACAGCAATGATTCCACAAATGTTTCTAAAACCATATTGTATTAAATACAGTACAAATACGATTTGTTTCTGAATTTGTGAATTCACTTGTAAATACTATTCAATATTACATATGCAGAAGGTTATACATTCTCAATGAAAGACTCTCTCTGAGCACGTAAAGGAATATCAATCAAAATTTTACACTAAAGGGAAATCTGTTCCTGGAAAGAATAAATTGTTCCCACAGATGTCACATCCACAAGAAAGTATCCCAATGCTTTCAGCAAACAGAATAGGATGACAACTGAGGGATTTAATTTGGGACTTAAGAACAATAAAGTAAAACAAGCCAAATTTGCAGAGATTATACCCTCACATAAAGACGGCAGGTGCTTTAATACGACTGTTAAAGGAGGTAGAGCCCTGTAGAAGCCTAAGCAGCATTTATTTCTATGACAGTTATCCAACTTGTTTCAGTTTTTTTTTTTTTGTAAATCCTACTGCTTAATGGAAATAACCAACTGTATGTATTTGGATAATTCATACCAAGCTATAATAAAGTGTTGCAATAACATTCTGGCTTTCACACTATAGAAGGAAAACTGCCAGTTTAAATTAATTTAAATCATGAGTGTTCAAAACTTTTTAATGCGCAGGCAGTGCAAAACAACAGCTAGAGACAAAACTGTTGCATCACTGCTTCCCTCTAATCCACACATTTCATTCCTTCAGTCCATGAAGTCTGAGCTTGCCTGCCTTTTACTGCAACCCCACACCTTCTTTTAAAGTGAAACTTCTTATTATCCCTTCTTTTTGTTTTAGTGTAAATTTTTTAGTACTATTAAAGGAAGAAAAGAGTATATTTTGCTGTCCACAAGAAAAAAGAAAACAAACATACAAAACCAAAACCAGTCAGCACAGGACAGCACATTCAGCTGCTGTAACTTAGCCGAAGCTCTCTACAGAACACTAACCATCCAAAAACATCATCTATCTTGCTGAACTGGTGAATTCTATTTGGAACAGTTGCATCATAAGCATTGATGGCCTATCTACTATGTCCACCAAGTTCATATGCAAAAACATCTGTTCTCTGCAAAAGCTCATGCTTTATATTTACACCCACCAGATCAGAAGCAATACCGCACCACAAATGCACACTACAGTATCCCTTGCACCAGGTTCCTTTGATAACACCTTTAATCACACCTAATTTTTTTCCTGCCCAGACTTCTGCTATTCCCCATACATGGTATTAAATGCATACATTTCTCATTAAGTCTGAATGCTGTGGTTACATTTTGCCATGACGCTAGTTAGTACGTTTCTTATCACCTCCTCCTCTACCACACTCTTTTCCCAGCACAGACTTCCCACAGTCATTGTCAGGGTGACAATTTTAAACTGACATGCTGGTTCGCTGACTTTCTACAGTCAAATTGTCTCATTTTCTGAAATACAAACATTCACCCCATCTCTTTGCTGGCTCATTTTGCTGCCTCTGTCTTGGTTCCTCCTCTGTCTTCAACTTGCATTTTCCTACAACCTGGGACAGAGATATTGAACTTGCAGTTGTCTTTAGTCTACGTACAGGTCAAGAATATGTTGTGCCTTCTGTAAACATAAGTTCCTATTTGAGGTAACATTTAAGTAAATACAGCCTGAATTCTTGCCCTCTCCTAGTTTATAAATGTCTTCTAATGGATTTTGGAAGACACTTTTATAAAGAACAGAAAGCAAAAGTAAACTTAACAACAGCATACTGTTCACATACCAAACTCTGTTCTGGAAGAAGCAAAAAAGCTGCAAAAGAAGTTTAAACTATTGTTCTCTAAAAGAAAAAAAAAAAAAACAGGAGGATTTCTAAAATCCCATAAAGCTTTCATTTTCCTATCTGCTGCCAAGATTCAGGAGAGAAACTAAAGAGGCTAAAATGCACGTCAGTCACCTTCTTTTTTGTTTGTTTTTGGTAATTAGTGAAAACATAAAGTCAAAATTTTAATTTTCACTATTAAAAAGCTTTCTAATTTAAATCCTTATTTTTATAGATTCAAATTACACAACAGATGAGACAAAAAATGGATGCAATTACACTGCAAACAGCACAGAAACAGAACATGGGAGAACTTCTAAGTCACTCTCTCTGCTCTGAAACAAAATAAGTAAATAAGAATAAATAAGAAAAAAGTAAGTACTTATTTAATATATCCCTTCTCTGACACCATTTGAAAGCTGTTCCTAAAAGCCTGTGGTAGCAAGCATTCCAGTTTATACTGGTTTACTGTCAATGTATTTCTTACTCTTTACTCAGCATTTCCCTGACATTTTATTTTGCGATACCATGACCTCCTATGAAAAACAACTGTCCTGCTTCATATACCAAGTTCTCTCAAATTGGCTGCTATATTCTATATTGTCCCCTTCAATACACTTTCTCTTTTCTAGATGGATTAGAATTCATTATGTTCTCTAAATCTCTTATTTTCTGTTGCTTTCCCTTGGATTCCAGCTCATTTGTATACCCAGAGCTTGGTCTTCCAACATACACCTTACTTTGGCTACAGCCTCACCAGTGGTGAACAGAGTGAGCTGTTTTTTTCGAATTTCACTTCTAATGTTTCTGTTAATAAAACTGTTGCCATACTTTTTTGACTTACTTGTTTTGCTATTCATTACTATCCCCATACCCAATTCTGCAGTACTTACACCTAGCTATTTCTGATTTTACATTTACATATGTTGTATTTAGCATTAGTTATCATACTTTGGTTCATTACAAACCACTACTCCAGTTTATCATGACTTTTGAATTATAAGCCTCCTTCACAACTTCTCTCTTGGTTGGTGGCAGCCACTGATTTTTTTTGTACATGCACCCTCAGGTTTTGTACTCTCTTCCATGAAAGACATGATATATATTTAGCCCAAGAGAAGGTTTGCATATGCTGTCAACCTCAAGAGCCAAATAATTGTTCTTTGAGTAACACTGTTATCTTTGTCAAGTATTCCATCAATTATATATATTGGCTTCTGAAAATGCACAGAACAGCACTGAAGTTGAGATGAAGTTCTGCAGGTCACCACTGCAGCTCTCACAACAAGAAGCAGAAAAGCCTGAAATGGTAAAGGAGGAAGAAGGAGGAAGCAAAAAATTACATAAGAAACATTCAGTTTATAGTCAGAGTTCACTATCACATACAAGTAACAGTAATGATGGACACATATTCTTGGTATCCCTTCTCAGGGATGAGAATTTGGAAGTACCTCTCAAAGGTGCAGGGGAAGCATACAAGGGCATACAGAGAAACTGCACACTCATTTCCTAAGCAGTCTCACCATGCTCCAACCTTACTGCCTCATAGCAAGTGGCCATTTCCACTGCCCAGGAAGGGGATACAACATACCTGAGCAAAGGCACAGGAATACGATGCTTGGTCTGGGAGAGCGAAGAAGCAGCAGGTAACCAAAACTCCATACTGACCAGGAGGGAGAGGGCAGCCACACAGAATTAGAGCCCAAAAATGATCAAGAAAAATTCCATCAAATTCTACTGCTTCAGCTACACCCAACTGCCAGAAACATTCTTTCCTGTTATGTTTCTATTAGGCCCTGTTGATACGGCTGTATAAACTGTCTGGTCATGCTTAACCTTTCTATAGTCACTAATTCAGCCTTCTGCGCTCATTTCCCTCTGGCTTTACTGGCAGGGCTTTTTCTAAGGAACATCATGGAGTTTGTTTCACACAAGGTATAACTCAACTTACATCTCACCATTTCTGATCTCTATTTTACTTTTTGAAGGAGGGTACATTTTTGCAGTTACTCTGCATAATGTAACTTTCATCCTCCTTCCATGTTATGCTGTACATCCTGTATTAAGATTATAAAACATAAATACAACCTTCCCACAAAAACCTGCCCTGTTAAATAACTGAGCTATTCTAAAAGGGATTTACAACAGATACTAAAACTCACTGATCAAAGTTGCTTTTTTTCAGAAGAAAATTATTTTATTAATTTTAAGTAATGTAAGCAATACAAAAATCATAGCAAAAGCAGAAAAGTACAGAGCCTGGTGCTTTCCTTTCAGACAATGAGATCATAATGCTTACTATAATGAAATCCATTTCAGCCTCCAAATTGCTAAAGGACCAAAATTAGATAATTATATTAAAACATAATCTCTTCATGTTATTATTAAAATGATTCTAACTGATAAAATGAGAACTTAGGTTATTTTGTATTTTATAAATATTAACATTTAGTGAGTACAAAGTATTTAGAGTCCACTAAGGACTTGTGACATGTTTTTGATTCAAAAACATAACTGTCATTACTTTCAAAATCATCTGGGAATGATCATTCTTGAATCCCCAGAGTGAAACATCATCCTGCCAAAGGTGGTTGGTGAAATTCGGCCCCTATTAAAGTACCAATCTGCACTTCCTCTTGCAAAGTTTAAGCAAAAGGAAAGATGTGAGCGAAAGCAGCTTTCTAAATGTGACAATTTTGAGAACATATAGGTATGGGTACAATATCTGGATCTCTATTTTAATTTTCTTGGCAATACCTAACTCAATGCTAACCTTTTAAATCATGCTTTATAATATATTCGCTTTAATAGGACTGAGTCTACAATGAATACAGCCTCTTAAAATCAGAAGCATCAGAGGACTCTTCATTAGGGACTGTAGGGATAGGACAAGAGGTAACAGGTTCAAACTTAAACAGGGGAAGTTTAGATTGGTTATACGGAAGAAATTCTTTACTGTAAGTGGTGAGGTACTGGAATGGGTTGCCCAGGGAAACTGTAAATGCTGCACCACTAGCGGTGTTCAAGGCCAGGTTGGACAGAGCATTGGGTGACATGGTTTAGTAGGAATTGCCCCCACCCATGGCAGGGGGGTTGGAACTAGATGATCTTAAGGTCCTTTCCAACCCTATTCTATGATTCTATGACTACTTCCCTTCTTTTCCATAGACAACATCCAGAAAACACTTTTTTGTGTACTTTATCTTGAGAAACAAGTTTATAACCACCAGACTGAGAAGCAGAAGAGAGCTAAGAGACACCCTCCCATACATCAGGAAATAATGCACGCTACTAACAAAGGGTACAGGGTGAAAAAACACTGTATATTGATGAAATTCACTGCATTGTTTATTCCTAACTAATAACTCCCCAAGAAGAGAGTTGCATGTAATTTAAACCTCACTGCGCAATTCTGACTTCTTATGCAGACGAAAGAAAAAAACAAAGCATACTGTATCACTTGATGCCCAATTAAAACAACTATGAACTTGAGAAGTAACATGGGCTTTCACAACAAAGAATACTGCATCTAGTATTCTCATCTTAATTAGAAACTGTATAAACTACTAATACTATTAAGTCAGATTGCTTCCAACACACCTATACATCCAATCCTTACAGAAATGAAGCATGTTTGTAGTTTAGATTTAAATGCTGTGCATCCAATTCAACTCAGAGTCACTGAGTAACAAATTCTGTAAGCTCTATCCATTTAGAAAGTTGGGTGCAAGCACTGCCTACACGTCAAAGGAGTGCAAGCCCCAAGTGCAGTATATACAAAACAGAACTTTGAGCAACACTGAGATAGCATCACTGTAACTGTGAAAAGTTGCCCTGCAGCAGACTTTTACATTTGGCATTTCAAACACAGACACACACTTCTTGGGCAATTTTTGGTCCATGATATATGGATGAAGTTCTACAAATGGATGATAAGTGAGATATATGGCTTTATACACAAAGTAACCCAACATGAGTCCACATATTCTAATAAATTATGTATAATACGGTACATATACCACATACAATGATGTTTTCTATCACCACTGAAAATGACACATTAAAGTTATCATCAGCCTTGCACTTTTCACCACACAGACATATTCTCTTTGTTTCAGATGGCACAGAAAGTAGATCTCCAACAGTTGTATGAGATAATCTCTTAGACCACAAAGCTTCCCAAAACGTTCTTGAGAAGAGTCCCAATTGTTGGCCCCAGGTAATATGTTAGCGCCATTCTGCCACTGCTTCAACACCTCCTGTAGCTTTCAACAACAGTAGCCACTGCAGCAGCTACTCAAGTCTTTGAGACCTGTGATTAACTAGGTCATCTTGGCAAATCTGTTTTGGATTTGGCTTTACAACTGTGTAAAATAAAACTGTCAATGCATATTCCTATAAATACATCTGCAAGTACACTGAAGTGTGAAAAAATTAATATAAACATGAAAAATTACAAATAACAATGCAAATTAGGAAACATTTATAGACTGATGAATGTACTATTTTCAAACAAAAGGCTTATATAAATATACAAAAATAAGCATGTGATTATGAAACACATTCCATTTCCTGTCTTAAAAATACTACAACAATTACAGCTTTGAAGTCATGCAAGTTAATGACCCATCTTATTTCTGAATGTTTTAGCCTTTTGCAATATTCAGAAAGTTATTCTGTCAAGAAAAATTAACAAGAGAAAATGTAATACCATCAGTGCATCTTTAAAAATCTGAAGCACCAAAACTATAATTTAATACAGAAGACCAAACAGTAAGAAATATAAAGATGAACAGAAACAGTTAAGAAGGTGAAGGACTTCAGAGTACTATTCTCCTATATGCATTACTATGGAATCACAGAATCATAGAATACTTAGGATCTTAACATTTTATTATAAACGCAGTTTAATTTGTGATTGCTTTTACTGTTTTAGTTCTGTTGGATAGTAAGATATTAGGTTCTTGAAAAGCATGCTTTGTATAGCTTTAAACATCACTGTAGCGGGCTTGGCTCTCGTTCTTTATAAACAGTACATGCTGTATTGTGTGTCTGATGCTGCAAGTACAGTCAAATATACATCACGTATGATGAATTAAACACACTTTTTTGAGCGGACATCTATTCTTGCCAAACAATTCAGAAATAATACTAAATAGTTTAAACAGACAGAACTCTGGCCTGAATTCAAGAAAAGCAGCATGATGTTAAAAAAATATCTCAACAGAGCTGCCTTTTCCAGACAAAGAGCCTTTTTTTCCCCTCTTGGCACAGAGGTTTGGGACCAGAGCCAAGGTGCTACTTATCAGCTGTTTGACATCAGGGGAGGACTGTGTGCGTCAGTGGACCCAGTAGGGACCCCTGGCTCATGGCAATGCATCATGCAGTTCTTATCTTATCAGTTTGCAGGGTCTGGCACTTCAACCTCTACAGTGTGAAAAGAAAAGGGGAAAAAAAAAAGGGGGGGAAGGAAGGAAGGAAAGAAGGAAGGAAGGAAGGTGTGTATAACTAGGAGGGAGGAGGTCAAAGGAGACTTTGTGAGCCAGGTTGGGCTGCAGAACAGAGCCAAGATGATACTTTGGCTTACTGTGCCATGTACAGTTACGGAAAATCCTAAATGAGATTTCTCCCACTTTCCCCATACACTCAGAGGAGAGAGGAACAACTTCTTATTTAGGTTCAGAGAAGACAGAATAACGTGCACGATCAGGAGCACAATGCTCATTTTCACATACAACTGATAGAGAGGGCTGCCAGAGAAATGAGGAACATGATATACTCATGAAAAAGCTTATCAAGGTAAACCTGTCCTCCAGGAAATCTCTGAACCAGCGCAGTATCTTATCGCAAGTAAGATTTAAACAGCCCAAATAATTTCTTCAAATGCACAGCTTCAGCAGGATGTATTATAGCAAATTATTTTCAGGGACAAACGAGATTTATGATATGGTACAACTCCAAGCTTAAAACTTGATTGCACAAATGAACTTTTGTATTTAATATTTAGAAAAACATTCACCCAGGAAGGCAATCATCAAGTAAAGCATCTGCTTTCTAAGGTTTATTCCAACTGAAAAATTATTATAATTACTCAGAAAAACATGATTTGTCTTACCCTACTCTTCCTACACAATGTGTATGAATCAGACGGCAAAACAGACACCTCCTTCAGATTAATTTCCTTAACTTAAGCACTATTTTACCTCTAAAGCTGCATCACAAGGTATAAATTACAATAACAAATGAGAAGCTGTTAAAACATCTGTGGAAATTAGTGGGTTTGTACCCCTGACCAATCTTTATAATTCCTTCCAGGTATTTCCCTACAAGAAAGCTTCATCTTATACAGCAGTGAGCCAGACCAGCATCAGTACAGAACAAAAGGGAACTGCTCCACGCTTACACAGAAACCTTGTTTGCTAAGGATTCAGCGGAGCTTTGAGAACACCTCCTTGCCAAGGACCAGGACTCAGCAGCCTGCCATGGACTTCTGCACACTGTAATGAAGGGTCTAGTTTTGTTACTTCAAAACACTGTTTTCATAAACTGCTTCATCAAACTTTGCAATGTTTTGCTGCATACAACTATCTTGTGCTTTAAGTTCCATTCCTCATACTGTGTCAACTTTCTGAACCACAATAATACTGAGTAGTTCAGTGAATCAATCATTCATGTGAAGAGGCAATATACTTTTATGATCAAAATGCACACACAGAAATGAAGAATTAAATGAAAACGCATCCTAAGCCTCTGTCAACATTAGCACTAGGAGAATAAAACCTGCACTGCGAGTTTAATTTATTTGGGGAATTTTTCCAGTACAAGTCATACACTTCCTTCTCCAAACATGCCCTGGCTACTGATTAGATAAATAGCAATAATGTATTCTTATATTATTGTAAACAACAACAAAAAAAATTTACAAAATAAAAATTTGTTATCAAGGATACTTATGTTTAAAAAACTGCCAATAGAGTGAAATACAACCACCTAACTTTGGTTTGCCATAAAAAAGAAAAAAAAAAAACTATGAAATTACTACAACATGACACGTTTTCTAATTCTGATTTTTCTGTTTTCTTATTTGCTACTTTGGTCAAGCAGGCTCTTACTTTATCAGGTTTAGGAGACAGAGAGAGAGGGGAAAATAGAATCAGTAACTTCAAGAGAAATGTAACCTTTAGACATTAAGCTGCAGTTTAACTTTTACCAATGAATTTCTGCACTTGCATGAAGTCACTACTGTGCTCACCCCAAAAGCCTGTGCATATGGATACAGAACTGGTAGATGGTAGAGCATGCTGTTTCCTCTTTTGAGTTAAATGATAAATATAGAAGTTACTGGCAGCGATCAAAGATCACTTCATGTGGGATTATGTGCCTCCATGTGTCACATGACTTACAGACAACACATTTGTTAGATTGTATGATTTTTCAAGAAATAGTACTCTTCCCACTTCAATTAAAAAATACAAGTCATGAATTGTAAATGTAGTTGCAGATCTATGACACGCATACATAAACACTGGATGTAGCACTTCATTAGCCAACAAACAGACACACATGAAAAAAATAACGTGTTATCTTTGAAGACCGTATCTGTCACATTACATGGTCACTTGAGTACAAAAAAGGGCCTACTTTATATCTGCATTTTGCAACTCCCCCTCTTCCTTCCTCCCCTGCATTTTGTAACAAAAAAGTCTTAGTGCAAATATATAATACCAAGTCAGTTTATAGAAGTCACTTTAAGTGCTAAACTTAAGTCATATGCCAATGCTTTGTTAGATCACACGCTCTACACAGAGACTCTATGTACTCTTCACATGTAGCTTTCTTCAAATAAGACACCTTATTTGTTTCACTAATAATGTAAATTCAAAGCTATATACAGCTAAGTCGATAACCATGCTTGGATAACACTTTTCCCTACTCCTCAAGTCCTGTGCAACCAACACAGGTTTTAAAGAACTAAAGAAAGGATACTTCTTGCAAAGTCTCGTTCTCCTTTTTATTTAAACTGTATTTAAACTCTAATTAATAAAAATGTTGTCATGTCTACCAAGGATCTGACGTCACGACTGGCACGTTCTCATTCACTAAGCTTCCGTTGTTTGTACTGTGATAATGTACAGAGAAGAAGGAACGCCAATTTCATTTTCAGCTTCAGGTGTTAACTTGCTTCAAACACAGAAATTGGTTTAGGAATTCTGCTGTTCTTTTTCCGAGGTTTTAAAGTTTGTGTTCAGATTTTCAGGGGATTTTTTGGCTTTCACAGAGAGAAAGAAGAGGAAAGAAAATAATGGATAAGAGGACAGAAGAAGGATCTATTTCTTCTAGAAAATAACAGAAAATTATAAATCAAATTATTTACAGGAAAGGGGTTACTGTTTATATTGTTCATATGGCTAATCAAGTAGTTCCTCCAACTTTCTATCACAGAACACAAAACAAGAACAGCTATAGCATTTTTTCCTGTTTAGGACTGGAACTCCGCATCCACATTCTGAATCCACTGCAGAGAAAATGCAGCCCTCCAAAGGAGGGTATCCCAGTATTTCTTACTGTGGCCAGATCCTTCTCAATTTAAGAAATTTACTTCTGCCAATCATAACTCTTATCCTAAAGGAAGAAATTCTGATGACATGTTGGCCTAAACACTAGAAAGAATAACAAAATCTGGCCCTCTGGTTAAGAGATTGACCTGCCAGAATCACACAGATGAGATTACTGGAGAGGCACAGTACATCTAGCAGGACTGTCCAAACACTGTCAGTCTTTCAAGACAACTACTTGTAGCCACAGTCTCTCAAGAAAGATTACCAAACTTCACAATGAGGTGGTGGTTTCGGATTAAAGCCATAGATTTTTAAATTAAATAATTTCAAAATAGTAAATTCAAAAGGATCTCTTCACATGCTAAAAGATAGCCACATTTGCGGTATAGCTGTTTGGATCCCATGATTGTTTTCCCCAGTTTTCAAACTGCAATGCAAACAGTTGTTAAAATCAAGGCTCTCACAAGAGATGGATGAAGTGAAGTCCAACCTTGCCTATCTCATTAAAGAAACATCATCACACCATAAATCAACACTGGTTGGTTGTTTTTTTTTTTTTTGACATATAATTCAGCTCAACAGCTTTATGTTTGTAAATAGGAAAGCATTAGGAAACCAAAATTGCAAAAATAATGTAGAGTCAGAAGGAAAAGAATTATGAGTTAAAATGACCAAAACAAAGGATTAACATACCCCAGCTAATGAAGTGCCATGAGAATGTTAACAACCCTATACAGTAGAAACTGTTATCTTATCCAAAGATAAGATGTGTTCACAGCTAGAACACTGATTCAGCATAGACTGAAGGAAAGAATTGTTTCCTTAACTATATGAATTTCTTAGTATTTCTTAGCATGAGGTCACTCAAAAGATCACAGCATGAAAGGTATGCACTTAGGCAAACACTATCCCAAAAAAACCTTACAATGTGCTCAAAATATAACAACAATCTAAGAAATCAAAGTATAAATGTACACTCTCTTTAAAACTAATGTAGGTTTGGGGTTTCTTTTTTCCTGGTTTTAAGTTTTCATTTTTTGGTTAGCTTTGGCAAGACAAAGAACTGTAGGTTTGCATTAAAAATAAAGGACAAAATTCTTTGCATATAGAAGGAATCCTGAGTCTACTCTGACCAAATTGTACTTTAAACAACTTTAAGTTGCTTATGAATATCAATTATTTAAAAACATCTAAGATAGGGATTATTGAATGTTTTGCTCTCTTGAATTACATCATGGAAAACACTACATAAGGTGCAGAAAAGAGTCTACTGTGCTATTATTTTAAGAAGACTGACTGCATGAAGGTCTGCAGAAAACTAAACCTTAAATAAAGCAATATAAAAAATGAAAAACCTTTTATACAGAATCAGTACTGTATGGGTAAGACTTACGTTTTTATCTTCACTGAGCTAGTACAACTGCCCACAAGACATCAGTATGGGAAATTAAGCATATCGAAAGGTACACATGGACACAGCAAAATCTATCCATTGCCATTTAGGTAAAATGTTTATTCCTTCACTAAATTCAGCAAAAGTAACTTGATGGCTTACTTTTAAGAAAACACTATAAACATATTCCCAATTACGACCACTGGTTTTAGTTCTAACTAAGATGAGATTACAGCTTGTCTTCACACCAATTCCTATTTCATCACACACAAATACAGTTCATAAGGTTAAAAGCCTGAACTAAACATCTTGCTTCAAGACAATTTTAAAAGGACTGAAAGAGCACTCATACCAAAAACATTAGCCGTTAAGCCGCTCGGTAACTCATTTTTTCCACCTTAGCTAAACCTCTTCTAAAACAAAAAATGTTGGGTTTATTTCACCACTGTCAAGTAACAGATACTGCTTCAGACTTATACTCTGTATTACCTGACTTTAAATTGCATGCCCAAAATAAACTTTTCTGGAAACTTAGTACCTGTATACCCTGGAATGTTTGGGAAAAGAAACTGCAACAAGTAGACTCTTGCTGGCAACTGAAGCACTCCACCAAAACATTCCCAGCCAGTTGCCCTTGCTTGTACCATTTTCGCAACATCAGGTCAGCACAACTAAAGAGATCTGGCCTTTTTTATGGGCACTCTTTCATCTCACAAGCTGCCAACTAACATTCCTTTCAGGAGAAATTTTCCCAGGACAGCTAAAGCTGACGCAGCACACTGCACAAGATGCTATATCCTCTCAGGGAACTGCAGCCATTTGCAATCAAACTCCACAAAGCTCTATTTCAAGCAGTTACTTCTTCATCTCTTTTTTCCTAGATATGGAAAGCACAATGACATACATAACCTACAAACTCTCAAAGAAAAGTCTAGGGACATAAATGCTCCCTATTCAGAGGGACAATATCATTTTGGCATTAATAAAGCAACTCTATTAATTGCCCTCTACTAATTACATCAATTAAAGTCCCATTCTGCAGGAAAAATGGCTCTACCTGATTCTTATGAGTTCCCAGTGATCTCATCTGATCTGGTACCATTTTTTTGCCACTTCTATTTACAAGCTTTTGCCCAGAAAAGGCAAGCTACAGTGCATCACCCAGTACCTTACTGTATGCCCACAGTGATAACATCATAGTAATTCAAACTGACACTGAGCTGCTCACTTCAGGGGCAAAGTGCAGTGTTAAAATTTATCCATTCACCTTTCTGAAATGCACACAGGGATTGTACTGTTCACAGTGACCTCTGGACTGAGAGTTTTAAGATTTACCCAAGACATTCATTTCTGCAAGGAGACTGTATTGCCTGTTCATCACTGGAGAAAGGGTTTTACTGAAACAGGTACATAAACATTCCCAACGCTAATACACCAGAAAAAGGCTTCAGTTCATTCATAAACCTGACAGCAGGTTTGCCAGCAACAGTTTTCTTTTCCAGATTCCAACTTTTGAGCAGGGAGGTACATAAGATGATGCCTTACAGAATAGTATTTTTGCTCAGAAGTGTTTTCAGTGCTGAAGCCTAGAACTCAAAACCTGCAAGCATGTCAGTATGTGTCCAATTTTAAGTATTACTGATTTCAGTAGGCATATCCACGTATCTAAGAAATTTTTAGTGACTCCTACACACAAATATCTACAGCAGCACTGAAATAGAGAAATGGATCAAAAATATTTTAAAGATAACTTTACATCTTCAATCTTTAAAATAAGAAAACTAGCAAGCTTTTTAAAGTGTTTTTAAAGTAAAAAAGGTAAGAAATTCACCTACTGAAACTGAGCCACAGAACCATGATGTTATTGTTCTGTAGTAATACCAGGGCTTTTGTGTTTTTAAAGCAGCCTCACTTCTCAGAGGAGAGCAACACTTGTGATTCTACCTTTGTTTCTTTCAAAGTTGGCCCTTCCGTCGAAATCAGACAGGGATAAATAACCTAAAACTGGGCCAAGGGATGGCTGTAGGGATTTTTCTCTGAAAGGTATGCTTCGCCTCGCATTGCAGTACTATCTCTCTGCTTCTTCAGTTAGACAATAAGGCAAGAAGCTTTGAGAGAGGTCAGCATTCCAGCTTCAATAAAACTAACACTTAGGCTTTCAAACCTGAAAGTTCTGGCAGTTTCCCTTTGATTTTTGGGCTGTTTTTCTACACTGAGTGACAATTAGGTACAAGTAATCAAAACATTTGCCATGCAGGCTCAAGTGTCTGTGGTTTATCCAAAAGGATTCCAAGCCACAAGTGTTTGCAGCTGGAAACAAAACGTTTGTAGAGCATCCAGATGATCCTTTGAAATGTGTTAAGACCTTAAGAAAGTAGGACTCAAGTTGCAGATCTGATGAGGAGAAACACACAGAACTGCTCTGGGAGACAGACGCAGGTAATTGCTTGAGCCTCTCTGAAAGACCAGCCATGCAAGCAGCAAGACTCCAGGAGCTCCCAAACATTCATAGAAATGTTTGAGGGATGCTTCAAGCTGGTCACATCCTTGATGTCGCATGCCAACTCGTTCATCCAGTTTTAAACCGCAGCCTTTTACAGAGCAGAAGATGCACTGTGCTAAGAAATCCTATGCAAATCAAGGATACCACATAAAAAAAAAAAAGTCTTGCATCTTAACAAAGGATTTTTTAATATGAAAGCTATCAGTATCACCATGTGAACAATGGGGAGGCAGTCAAGTTGAATCCAGGCCAAGTACTGTAATAGAAACACTCATCATTTCCACATAAATCAGCAGAAAGTACATGGCCAAAATGACAACAGGATTTAACTTCAAACACCCAGGATTTTACACAGGAAACAAGCTTTAATTTTTTTAGGCTATTTCTTTCCTACCATTAACACAAAGAATAAAAAGAATACTCAGAGTGTGAAAATTAAAGGACCTATACTTGATTCATGCCAACGCAACTTAAAAAAGAGAGCAAAGAAATTCCATAAACTGATAAATGATCTATTACACAAAAGATGTATTTTTCCTCTTCAGAGACTGAAACCCTGTTTTCTCTTTCCTTCGCTATACATATTCCTTTTCCCCTCCCTCATTGGCAGGTAGACATCTATTACTAACTATTACATGGGGCAAACAGTTTGGATACTTGGGAAGTGTGAAAAATTCTGACAGTAGAGGAACCTGGTAAAGAGGGCAAAGTAAACATAAAACTGAGCAGCACCAGATGAAGCTCGTCACAGCCCAGCATGGATTCCAACATCTATGACACTGAGGAACTAGAAAAGGCATCCAAAACTTCTGTAGTAAACAACATAGTATCTGATGCCCCATTAGGCTAACAGGGCATCAAATGAAACACACCAAAGATAACTGCTCATAAATAGAGCTCAAGTTCGTATCATAAAGATTACATTCTGTGCAATTCTAAAAACTAAAGATAACAATGAAACCCACTTGTCTGAGATTTACCTTAGCTGATCACCCTCACTACACCATGATTTAGAAGCTGTAAGAAAGCCATCTCTCAGTCTTGCCTTGACAACTGCATCATTACAAAAGACAACACACCAAGATAAACAGACCAACTGATGCAGCACAAGCAAAGGCCAGATTCTTAGAAGCAGCAAAAAGTTTTGTATAGCTAACTTTAAACTTTAGCTGTACACTCCTTGTTTTCCTAAGCCCAAAATGTTAATACAATTCATGTATTGCAAACGCTGTCCTTTATTTGAAATAGCTTAGTTTGAGCTTATGTAATATAAGTAATAACTTCTAATTCCAAGTCTAGGCTGACTCCAGCCACAAGCAAGGAATGAAAAGCTGCTTGTCAAACATGTAAGTTTACCAGGTATTAAGCATATGTGCTTGACTATACAGACACTTTTAGACTCCTTTTAATCAACACAAACATTCCCACTTGCATACAAAAAAATTATTCCCTACAGCATGTTAAGAGACAAAGATTATTCCTAAATTAAACTATATTTCTGGTTATGGATTTTAACAATGAGGGGAAATCAAAATTATCATTGGCATAAAACAGTAAAAAAAAATGTTTCTAACTATTAACTATTTTGTGGAAGTGCATTTTAGGAGTTACACTTTTAATAAGATAATTAAACAACTTTAACAAATATAAAGTTGGAGCCTACCTTTACAGCAGTGCTGTTCAGGAGTCTGAACATATTACAGTGCAGAAAGATGATCACAGAAGCCACTTGCACTCACTGTTTTTTTAGCAGTTATTATGATATCTAACTCACATGTTCTCAATTTAGTTAAATCACATTTTTACCTTCACCACAATGTTCAGTACCCAAATCCAGCAACAACTATCCTGCAGCTGAAAGCATTAATGTTGTACTGCTTACAGAATAACCAGCACTAAATGCCTATAAAATTTCTCACACAAGAATGACTTCAGAGTAGCATTCATTTTTTTGAACTTGGTATTGCAAGTCCTATTACATACAGGAAAGGAAAACTAAAATTAATAATACTTAGACTTACACAGTTAATCCATTTTCGCAAAGAATGTACATTATGCATGTAGAGTATAGCATACAACTACTGTACAGCACCGCGCATTAGAAGGAAGGAGAACTAAAAGGCTCTCTTCAAAAATACTGGCAATTTCCCTGTAGACCTACTAGTACTATTCAGCTGACTTTCCTAAGCCTCCACATACATACATCAGATGTGCATAAAATCTGCACAGATAATCAGAGAAACAATATATTTTAAATCCTAAATACCTTTTCTGCTCTGATCCATAGATTTATATTGTTACAATTAAATACACAGTCCCAACAACTAGTTTGTTTACTGTTTGTAAAGAATTACCAATAGATCACAAAAAGAATGGCCTGAATGCAGTTTAAGAACTATTTAAAACATAAAACAAGATCTCAATTGAAGTTTCTGTTTATTAATACGAAAACAGAAACCATATTATGAAGAAAGGCATTAAAACCAACATTAAAACAACTTCTGCTATCACATATTGTCAATATTTGCATTCAGGTCTCTGGATTCCAGTGTTTGCTGTAATTGGCAGCATCAGTAGAACCTAAATCAGCAGAAGGAATGCAATTCCTCATAATTTAGGTGTGAGTGATGTCAGCAGCTGTTAGAGAAAAACAATAACCCTTTGGGCTTTGCTCATGTGAGGAAAAAGCCTTTCAATTAACATTTAAAATTAAAAGCTGCAGCATTATTTAATTAAACTAATATGGCTATTTGGCTCCACTCTGGCTGCAGTTTGCTGAAAGTCCTATCCTTGAAGTAGACAGCAGCCTTAGTTGATACCATAAGGAAAAGGCAAACACACAGAGATACAAAACTCATACAATAAGCAGGAAGATTATTTTCAAAGTGTCTTGCGGGGCCAAAATTATCTTAAACTCATTAACTTGAAATTAGATCCCAAACTGATAATGCTTAAGATAGCTCATGTCAGAAAAAGACATTCATTTAATCATTATCTTCACTGTTCAAGAGACGTGTATCAAAACGTTTGCAGCCAGTGAAGACCAGGCTTACAGATAAATAGTCTGATTTGCTTCAGAAATAGCAAAATAAAATTTACTTGCCATTCATTTGGGAGGGGTACAGGACAAAGAAAACCCCACATCACTACTATCAAACTTAACACTACCTCAAGTACCCAACTGAAGGATTAACAAATTGCATTTTAGCTTCAAGATAGAATTCTATTGGTGAAATCTGGTTTGCATTTTTTCCAAGTTGGAAGGTTTTTAAAAAAATTAGAATATCTACCTCTATTCTGTATTATGTTTTCAGTAACTCCTTAACTAACTCATCAAAAAGGTAGAATTGCAGACCATACTAGCATAACATTACCCTTTTTCAGTGCCTGATCTTGACACGTGAAATGCGAGAACACACATTTGTGTAAGCAGCAAACTCTCTCTAGCTACTCATGTCATACACTTAGTAGGGCTTCAAAGGGAATCTTGCACATGCATTAGCTTTGGAAGTTTGTATAGCAGTCAAATCAAAATGTGAAATACTTCAAGGTATCTCCTTAATAAGTGCAAGCTTTAACGCTCAACTCAATGTTCTCTCATTAAAAAATAACAACAACAAAACAAAAATAAAAAAAGAACCCACATTTCACAATATTGGTCTAAACATCAAAATTTCCCACTTGTGAAAATGTGCTTATGCTAAAAGACGACAGGTTTTTGTTTCCTTTTTTAAGAGTTATTGTCATCATTCCTTGTCTCTCCTCTCCCTCAGAAAACTGTATTACTGCAAATTCCCCAAATAATCACTCTCAGCCAGAAGAAAAGCCTGGAAATAGCCACCTAAAGCACATTAAGTTTTAGAGAGCAATAAGCATCAACCAGGAACTTGAGAGCAGAAACCATGATGAAGCCTTAATTATAACATTTTTGTTAATAAAAAATGGATTTGATCTAGAGAACAAAATTCCATTTCCAATTCTGACATCATTTTCCCATGAGATCTTGAGGACGTTCTAAAGCCCAAACCACTCAGTAAGAACCAGCAACTCCAGATGTCACATTCTGGTACCCATCAGAGACTGCTTCACCCTGATTGTCTGAAGGGCTAGTTTGTTTTCTATTTAGGTTCACTCTGTGTTATGAAAGTGCTTAAAAAAGCCCAGAATTTTGAGGAGAGACATTCTAACACTGAGAAATACAAAATTTGTGGCTGCATTTCACAATATGCCTTTAAACATCTCAATTTTCCACCTGTAAAATGGCCTTTGTGCTAGAAGACTAGAATAATGAGCTTGACCAGAAAAACGTGGATAACAACCCAAAAGACAGTTATGATCTTTACTGTCATTCATGTATTTTTAGAATTTTTTTCTTGGAATTCTTCCACATGGAGGAGTGGCTGTTGAATACCATGATTAAACTATGGTGAATAATTCCATTAGTTAATCAACCAAGAGAGAATATAAAAGCAAAGCAGTGGGTTTTTTTTTCATTCAAAATAAACTGTTACTGAGTCAGGATGCAAAAATCCCTCATACTTAGAAGGTTAAAGTAAGCCGAATTATATTATTGCCAGAATTCAGTGCTTCTCTCTTTTCCTTTTCTTTTTTTTTTTTTAAGATTATTAGCCTTTTAAATCTAGAATATTTTGATAAATAAATAATGATCAACTGCTACAGTCTTACAGCACAAATTCCTTCTGTAAGAAAAGCTGATGCTTGGTTCAGACACCTTAAATACTGAACAAAAAACTTTTAAAATGCAGATTATTACCTTATTTAAGTTTATCTTCTGAAAGAATTATTAAATGCTAGCTAAACCCAACCATTTAACAGCTATAGAATCATAGAATAGTTAGGGTTGGAAAGGACCTTACCATCACCAAATTCCAACCCTCCTGCCACGGGCAGAGACACCTCACACTAAACCATGTCACCCAAGGCTCTGTCCAACCTGGCCTTGAACATCACCATTATATGGGTAATAATAATGAAAGACACAAATAGGAACTGCCCAAATTCCTCAAACTTTAGGTTATTTAAGAACACTTAATATATCAACATTATTAGAAATATGGAAAGAGAAACTATTCTATTCCACTGGTTTTATTTTCTTTAACATTAGCAGAACACTTTACACTATGTAAGGGTTGCTACATATGTACATACCATAAAACAGCAATACATTCATCAAGTTCGTCTTAACATATCTATACCTATCTCAGCTTCAATATGTAAACAGTATTAGTGTCCTTTCCCTACCCTTTGCTGAAAAGTAAGTAAACTGAAAGTGCTACACAGTCACTATTTACAACTGTTCTTGCAATGAACTGCCTATGAATGACACAAGTAAGGATTCAGAGTTAATTTTGGCTCTCTGGAGATGCAGGATCTGCATCTGCAGGGCGATTAGATTATGGATGATTTTAGACAGTATTTTGCCTGTGGTCATCTGTAATTAATTTCATGATGCAATGCTGGGGGAGTGAATTGCGGAATCAGTCCCTCGATGAACTCTTTCAATGGAACTTCCACTGAACAGAGGCTGAAAACAAGAAGGAAAATTAAATACCATAATAGACAGCCACACAGGTGTCACCATGCAATTATCAGCACCCATGAGAAATGTCATGGGATATCTAAAGCCCATTTCAAGGCAGGTCTGGAGCATACTGCCCAACTAAGTTTGTAATCCTGAAAACCATTAGACAAGAACTAGCTATAGAGAAAAGACTGAGACTAAATAATAAATTAGTCCTCCTCTCTAAAAAGCACCGAATTAAGTATGCCAATTCAGTTTTCACAGATGTACATATCATTTAAGCCTTAAAGTAATATTCTGCAAAAAGCGGACAAGAATCTTTCAAATTATCACAAACACAGAATCGCAAACCACCAACAAGGAGGTATTTTCATAGTTACATCAAATGCACTAACTCTGGCGTCATGGGTTCAGCAGCAGCAGTCGTCTTTCTCCTTTAAGTAGTCTTGGTGCAGCACTGTGTTTTTGGTTCGCGGCTTGGGCACAGTGCTGATAACACCAGTGTTTATAGTTATGGCTTAGAATGTTTAAGCTGGCAGAGGACTTTATGAGTTTCATGCTCTGCCAGGGAGGAGGGGAAGCCTGGAGGAGGCCGGGAGGAAGCAGGGACAGGGCACCTGACCCAAACTGACCAAAGAGGTATTCCATACCACAGCACATCATGTCCAGGATGTAGAGACAGAAAGCAGACACCCGCAAGGGTGGGGGTGCGGGGGGGGTGTGCACAGCATGGTTGGGATTTGGTATGAAGTAATGGGGG
>JASSUY010044206.1:0-23691 GCA_032466535.1 Forpus xanthops
GCCCAGGATATGGTTGGCTTTCTGGGCTGCAAGAGCACACTGCCAGCTCATGTTCATTCTCTCATCAACCAACACCCTCATGTCCTTCTCCTCAGGGCTGCTCTGAATCTCTTCTCTAACCAACCTGTAGCTGTTCCTGGGATTGCTCGGACCCAGGTGGAGGACCTTGCAGTTGGCATGGTTAAACTTCATGAGGTCGACATCAGCCCACCTCATAAGTGCGTCAAGGTCTCTCTGGATGACATTCCTTCCCTCCAATGTATCAACTGAGCCACAGAGCTTGGTGTCATCAGCAAACTTGCTGAGGACGCACTGAATCCCACTGTCCATGTCACTGACAAAGATGTTGAACAAGACTGGTCCCAACACCCATCCCTGAGGGACAGCACTCGTTACTGATCTCCAGATGGACGTTGAGCCATTAAGCACAACTCTTTGCATGCAGCCATCCAGCCAGTTCTTTATCCACCGAGTGGCCCACCTATCAAATTGATGAGTCTCCAACTTAGAGACAAGGATGTCATGTGAGAAAATTTGAAAACTTATTATCAGCAGAAAGGGCCCAGTCTTCTTTTAAACTCCCTTAATAGGACACTCAAAATCTCACATTACCCATCTTTAAACTCCAGGATCTTTTCTGCCCAGCTAATGGCAGCTAAACTTTCCTGATGTTATTCAGGCTGTTTTTCCCCACAGTTTATCTGAAATACATAGATGTCACTCCTATCTTTGGGTGACGAAGAAACTCCATCAAGTTTCAAATCTGACCTTAATGCCCATTTATATTTATCTAATCAGAGAAAAATATAGGGCCTAGAGTTTTTCCAGTCAATGCAGGATGACCAGCTGTTCCCTCCCCTAGGATGATAAGGCATAGGAGAGATCCAGCAAGGTACAATCATGACATTTTTCCCTCTCCCTTTGGAGCCCAAATGGGAGTGTATGATTTCCAGTGCAAGTCCTCTCTTATGAAATAAATTCATTTCCAATTTATATCATATCAGTTGTGGTGCTAGAAAGTTGGTGGACTTTTGCTGGCATTTTCCTAAGCTTCTGAAATTTACCACATCTTAAATCCAGTAGGTAAATTTTCACAGGATTTTTGGTTTAAATTGGTCTTTTTGGGGTACTTTTTTGTAGAGAAAACTTATAACAGTGCTGTCTGGAATGAAATGCAAAGTAACAGCATCTTGCATTAACAAACATCAATTTTAAAAATAGCTGCTTTTAATTACTGAGCTTTAAATCAGAAAGTCAGTGCAACATCAAGGGGCTGCTTTTCTCTATTGAATGTGAATAATATTTAAAAGTGAGATGTCTTCTAACCCTTTAATTTACACCTTCTAGGGATGGTTCTGACTCACAGTTTTAATTTCTCCCTATTTTTTCCTCCACGCATTGCAAAACACATTTCAAAGCCTAGAATAAGTGTAGAGACCTGATCCAAAATTCCCTGGCAAATCTCCCTCCTATTGTGAGGAATATGGCTGCGAAGAGTCCAAGACTAAACTCTGTAAGGACTGAGTTTTTCCAACAGTTCTTGGTCACTTCAAATATCTCTTGTAAATCTCCTTATTGTATATGAGGTGGCTGCAGATTTCCCGTTTTTACTGTCCCACAGTAGCATTCCTTTGTTCCGTACTTGGGCATTTCAGGAAACAAAATATTCAGTCCCTGTGTGGCTTTTGTAGCTGAAACACGTAGCCTCCATGAGACCCAAACTCACACAGATGGAAGGGTTTGCATTAAACGTTACCACTGCTGAGTTCTGGTATTCTCCCCAAAAACATACTGGAAGGTTGCTGTAAAATCTTTAAAGAAAAAGGCACTTTTTACAAGACTCATAGTCACACTGTTACTGCATCAGAGCCTTCTGAGATGAATGAAATGAGTTTCATTCACAACTGAGGCAAGTTTCATTCATTCGTTACATCCTCCTTATGACTTGTAACTTCTAGTAGGTGAGGATTTTCTTAGCTAATTGAAAAAACATTTCTCATCTATGATTTTTTCTGAAGCCAGTTAATTCCAGGGGTGCAAAAGACAAGCAGTGTGATGGGTGATTGCTGACCTTTTGACAGTACATGCTTTGGTATGGGGGAACATTTATTACACAATGTTAACTTGACCTAAGACTGACTTTGAAGTTTGATCTCTAGCAGGAAGACCTATCTAATGATTAAACCATGGAATTAGGCTCTTAGAACCATAGTTAATAAAAGCCTTGTGTGTTTATAACTGGGATGCTGCAATTCTTCATTCTAGAAACATGCTGACCACAATGAAATCCAGGGACTGAGGGAGATGATTTAAAGCTGTTCACTGAGCAAAGAGCTGCTTTCAGCCAGCCCAAAAAGAAGGATTAGTACAAGAGTGAAGGCTGGATTCTGACCTTCTTAGAGGCTAGGTGCCTGAGGGAGGCATATGAGGTGACTCACAGCAGGGCAAGATTCATTGAACCAGAAGGGGAGGTGTTAAGGAAGCTGACCCTGCTCTTCTCAGCTATGGTACGCAGCTGAGAGCAGGTAAGTCCTGCTTTTAGAGGGCTGTTTTCCCTTAGGCAATCACAGAAGAGAAGAGTAGGAATGACCCTGAGATCAGAAAACAGGACCTGGAGATTCCACCCCACTGGGGCTGTGATTTAGAAAATGGAGTGGGACCCAGGAAGAGCAGGCTGTATTGGGAAGATAAGGGAAAAGGTGGGTCATCACACAGAAGATTGAGTTGAAAGGATGTGAGCACATGTTGCTGGCTCTTTTTCTCTCCCCAGTGTATAATACAAATCTGGAAACCTTAGAGAAGCCATACTCTTGCAGTGGCATGATAGGACAACCAGAAATGCTTAGTGCTTGCCTAGCCCTAGAGAAAGGAAGCACTGTTAAAGCATGGTGTTCAATGTGTTCTAATGAACCTTTAAAAAGCTTTCTGTAGCCAAATATACAGTCTTTAGCATAAGCAGAAATAGTTACAGTAAAACCAAAAAGGGATCTTTAGAGTTCAACAAAACCAGTGTAAGAATATGCAAATTTGGTGATTTTTTTTTTAACCATGGATTTAAAAATAGCTGAATAACCAGAATAAGCTTAACATTCACAGTGTGGTGTTGCATAATTATTTTGGTGCCACCACCGAATATTAGAGACTGAAGCCTAGCTATTTGAAGACACTTAGATACCTACTCCTACGAGTTTTGGGAGGGCTTGGGGCAAAGTTCAACTGTCTAAGCACAGGTGGGTGCTTAGATGTTATCCAGAAACAGGCAGACATGACATGGTACATGTAGGAATCTTGTATTCTGCTTGAGAAGCAGGTGAGGATGACACTCCGTGGGTAACACGATGGTTCATGTGAGTCACCCAAATCACTTTCTAGGTCTTTGGGGAATGTGTTTGCTGTAGGTGCAGAGATGCCCACGCTGGCTCTATCTGCATGTTGCACTCAGCAGCCTGCCTCAGCTCTTCCTGGGGACTTCCGTACCACACAGGTTTTTTGGGGGAAGACAGTCATAGTGGCAAGGTTCAGAGTCCAAATTCACAACTTTCCAAGGGAGGAACATTTTTATTCTGCTCTGTGAAAACTTGGGTCCTAAAACTGTATTTTATTATATGTTGATAAAGCACCACAAAAATTTTCAGTGCTTTATTAAAGGTTTTTAATATGGATGATTGCATATATCCCAGCCAAAATCTTCTCCATCCTACATAGGTATTTATCTCAGCTAGCAGATTTTGTTTGCTCAGATCCAAATTAGAAAGCATTTAAAGCAGATAGCACATCTCTAAAAATATACTGAATTTTCAATGAAGCTTTAACATTCTCTTGCTAAATTTCACACATCTCATTTGATTTCTGAAGAAAAAAGGTAAACACAGAAATTTTCCTCACCAGCCCGCACGCATTGCTTGCAGCAATAAAAAATGAGTATTTCTCATATTACCACTCTGTGTTTTCAGTAGAGAACAAATGGCTATTCCCTTTACAGACAAAGAAGTCAAATTCCTCACTGCAGTTTGTACCATTTTTTTTCTCTTTATTGGTAATGTAAGCTCCTATGCAAATTGAATGGCTGCTGTTCAGACTTAGTTGAATATAACATGGAAGGATGGGACCAAATTACTTCTGTCTATCTTAACAGGACTTTTTATTAAAATTTACCTTGCATGGCTCCAAATCTTGCCAGGATAAATTATCACTTTAGCCATGTTCCATTCTTGTTAATGTATTTTCACTGCAGTGCAAAAGGTTAGGGTAATGG
Organism: Forpus xanthops; assembly: GCA_032466535.1. Taxonomy (NCBI): domain Eukaryota; kingdom Metazoa; phylum Chordata; class Aves; order Psittaciformes; family Psittacidae; genus Forpus; species Forpus xanthops. The sequence goes on from JASSUY010044206.1 coordinate 4,256, forward strand.
GAAGAGCTGAAAGCAGAATGGTTACAATGAAAACCAATTGCTGCCTGTATTTAGATAATTTTCCTTCCAAGTGACAGTCCATTAAGTCTCTAAATTGTTTTATTTGCTACTTAAGAAAGCCTTTGCTTAGTCTTTGGGTGTCAGGAACTAATGAAAGAAGCCTTAGAAGAAAATCTGCAGTTTCTGTAAAAGTAGAACTAATATGACATGCAGAGCTTGTCTACTTTGTACAAAGTGAGACAGTGCATCATAAAAGGTACTTTTTACAGAGATTTTAGGTATTTATTTTTCCCTTAATTTTAGAAAGTAATAGTTTCAAAATTCAGGCTTAGAAAAATGTCCTATTTTTTTATTACTTTTTAAAAAAAATCAATTTCTACATTAAATATGTTGAATATCTTAGTACAATTTAGGATTTTTTTTTATTATTATTATACTCCCCTGGGTTCAGCAATAGCAGTCATTTTTCTTCTTCTTAGTAGCTGGTGCAGTGCTGTGGTTTTGCTTTTCGGTCTGGGAACAGAGCTGATAACACTGATGTCTTTAGTTACTGCTCAAATGTTTACTCTGACCAAGGGCTTTCTGAGTCTCATGCTCTGCCAGGGAGGAGGAGAAGCTGGGGAGAAGCAGAGACAGGACACCTGACTCAAACTAGCCAAAGAGGTATTCCATACCACAGCACATCATGCTCACTATATAAACGGGGGGCAGTTTCCCAGAAGGATTAGATTACTGCTTGAATTGGGGTGAATATTGGTCAGCAGGTGGTGAGCGGTTGTATTCTCTTTCCTTGTTAATTCCTTTATCATTATTATTATTGGTGGTAGCAGCAGTAGTTTGTGTTATACCTTAGCTACTGGACTGTTCTGATCTCAGCCTGTGGGAGTTACATTCTTTCAATTCTCCTTCTCATCCCTCCAGGAGCCGGGAGGGGAGAGTGAGAGAGCGGCCATGTGGTTCTAAGTTACTGCTGGGCTTAAACCATGACAGAATATAAAAAAGTTTTGGTATCGTACAGGTCTACCTGATTTGTATCACACAATCCAATATAAATAATGTTTTGAAATACTCTGTTATCCGAAAGTTATAAAGATTTTTGTAAATCAGTTTATATGACACCTCCTCTTCCCCACCCCTGTTCTTCTTTGCTTGATATGGCCCCAGTGTTGCTAGCTCTTCTCCATCTCAGAGCTCTTCCAGCTACAGTGGCTTAGTGCAAATGTACTACATCTAATTGGAAAGACAGCAGGAATTACCACAACCATCTGATCTGCCTCTCCTGAGTTATGTGCTCATAACCAAATGTTATCAACACTCATCAGTTGAGGAGTTAAAACTGTCATTATGCTTTTATGTTTCAGTACATTATGCTCCCATATTTGTATATGTTTTTCCATATATTTCCAGCGCTGTCCCACTTCGGAAGAAATATAACTTTTTCTGCTTCTGTGGAGCATGAAAATGTTTAATGAGAGAGCACAAAATGCCCAAGTAAGTACATTGGGGTTTTGACATTTCATACATAGGTCAGGCTTTCAGACAGTGCTAAGAAGATACTCTGGGAGAAAATGGAACCTGACCTATCCGCAACAGGCTTAAACTAATGAAAGAAGAAAAGATGACAGTGTGGTCTAATATCTGTACATATGAGTACAAAAAATTTCCAATAAAGAAAATACAGGGTACCAATATGATATCAGAAAATACCTGCAGCAAGTTTTAAACAGAATTCTTGCTGAATTGCAAAAGAAACAGCACATAAAATACCTGACAAAGGCTGCAGAAGAAACTTTCTGTTATTATGTTAAAGAAAATAAAACAAAAACCAGACAAAAAAACTTGGTTTTTATAACTGAGTGGGAAAGTTTTAGCTTTGTTTACAGTTCTAGCAATATTTCATATCAAATTTATACAGGAATTTAAGTTATAGCAATCCTTTTTAAAAGAGCTTGGCCCTAAACATTAAACAAGTCAAAGTAGCTAGTTGTTAGAAAAAGATATTTTCCTTGTATTTAACACAGCATTCCATTTGATGCATGCACTATACATAGGGCTGCTTTTCTGGGATGTGTGGTGTTTCTTATTGTCTGTCAAAGCAGAAGTTGTGGATCTTCTGTACTGGTCTAACAAGGCATTAGCAAGGAAGCTTATTTCAGGTAACCATTTTATGAAATATATATTTTACTTGATCTGTCATGACACTTGAAGCTATGGATTTTAATGAAGTACCACAAAACAGCAAAACAAGTAGATGCAAAAAAGGGGCTCTTGCCTTTTTTCTTTTTGTCTTTTTTTATTTCTTTTGGTTTTGCAATATGAGTCGATTAAAGCTATGCTGTCTGAAACACAAGAATTGGCCTGTTTGTAAACCCAAGCTGAATGCTGAGCTGGGGTTTGAGTTTTACAACTGGTACCTCAATAGTCACTGCATTTTAATATAAAATTTAAGCAGCATGTAAAAAAATTGCACAGAAACAAACCAAGACCAGCCTAGAAACTTTGGGTATGACCTCTGGAGGACTTCTGGTCCAAACCTGCAGCTCAAGCAGGGACACCTGGAGCCATCTGCCCCGCCATGTCTATGTCTCCCAGGTTGGAGACTCCACAACTTCACTGAGCAGCCTGTGTCAATGCTTGCTCACTCTTTCAGTAGAAAAGTGTTTCTTGAAAGTGTGTTTCAGTGTGCATGCCCATTGCCTCTTCATGTCACTGGGCACCACTGAAAAGAGCCTGTCCTCATCCTCTTTGCACCTTCCTCTCAGTTACACATTAGTAAGACCATCTCCAGGCTGAGCAGTCCCTGTTTTCTCCACTGTTTCTCACAGGAGAGGCGCTCCATTCACTTCACCATCTTTGTAGTACATCACCGAACCCTCTCCAGTATATCCATCTCTCTCTTGTACTGGGGAACTCAGAAATGGACTCAGCACTCAGGCTGTGGCCTTACCAGTGCTGATCACTTTGGTACAGACTTTGATGGGAAGCAGTCCTGGCAGTCTCTCCTCTTACCATAAAGATCATTGGGTGTTGTCAGTTTGAGGAATAGTAATGCCCAAATGCTCAGCTAAAGGGTGAGGAGAAAAAACAAACAAGTTGTAAGTTTCAACACTGACAGAACTATTCTGTCAAGAGTAAAATCCTTGTTTCCGTTGTTGTGCTTACAAGGGTTTTTAATATAGATTGAAGCTATTATTCTGGTCAGTCTGACCAGCCTGTTCAAGAGACTTTTCAACACATTTTTACAAGTTGGATTCTCTATAGGTTCACAGTGGAATAGTCTCAACTACTTGTTTTTGTTTTTTTTTTTTTTTCCTTTTAAGTATCAGGCAGCAATTAGGTAATGCTGTGTGCTATTGTTTTCCTAACCTATACAGCCTACATAATCTGTATAAGTTTTTAGATATTTTGCTATGTGAAGCAATTTCATGAGCTATGAAACCCAAGATCCTGCAGACACAGTCAAATCCACTTCCACAGAAGAAAGAAGTATTACATAAATGCATTTTAAAATACAATACTAAATTTGGAAGCAGAATTTTTGGCATGGCATCCCCAAGTTATCCTCTCACCAGTAAACACTGGGTGGAATCATCAGTAGAGAAAACTTGCTATCACCAGATTCCCAGTGCTTCACACTTTTGCCATATTTCTGTTGTTTCAGATTCAGAGCATTTAATATCAGTATCATGAGCCAGATTGGTGCCCCACAGATTCACGGTCTCCCATAGGAGAAGGACCCAGCCCACTGCTCTGCTTTGGCACATGAATTGCTGCTGAGAGGTTGCACTGAGTGGGTGTCACATTCTCCTGAGTGGACACAGCCTTTGGGAAAAAATCTCATGGGACTCACAGCTGTTGAACATAGGAGATTGCTGTGTACCTGGCTCCTAGCCCCACTCCACCATCCTGCTCATTTGCATGAGGATGCTGCTTACAATAATGGGGGTTGATACTAAATGATCTTAAGGTTCTTTCCAACCCTAACCATTCTATGACACTGTAGTTTATCAGCTTTTGCAGTTAGGCCCAGAGAGATGCTGGATGTGCTTGTACTCTTTACTCCTCTCCCCGCAAAGACAATAATGGGAAATTGGTTTTGGAAATCATATGGCAAAATGAAGTGACCAAACTGCTACCTACACTTACATCTATGTAGCACCAGACTGGGGGTTACAACACTTGCTGCCACCCCAGTGAGCAGCCAGCCTTGCTAAATATTCCACATGCTGCTTTCTCACACCGTCAGAAGTGAAAAGCATGTTCAAAAATAATTTTGTGCTGAGATGAAATAATAATTTCAAAAGTTTCTTTTTCTTTTTTTAATAATAATTTTATTTTTGCTGGGAGAAGGCAACCATACAACATAACCCCACTATTCACAGCCCAAGGAGCATGGAGAGTTTCCTGCATTAAAGCAGTGCAACAGTCTCTAGACGTACCTAGGACTCAAAACAAAAATAAAATTTAATATCATCCCTGTAAATATAACTATATTTATCTTAATCACCTCTTCTTTGTGACACGCCATTTCCCTTTACCTTGCAACTTCAAGAAAGAGCTTTAGAAAGCATGTTTTTGAAGTATCTCTGTGTGTGGAGCTTACTAAATTAGTCTTTTTCTTCCACTATATATAATAAAAAAAAAAAATAGATTAAACCTCAAGTCATTTCATGGTCTGAAAAGAGTGCCAATAAAAGTGAAACAATGTTTGTACAGTTTAGTAAGGTGGGTTAACCTTTTGAAGAACACAGCAAATGTTCTGTGGGAAAAGAAATTACATTCACATGTCCTTTTGGCTTCACCGAGGTAGTTTTTTTAATACAACATGAAAGAGCTGCAAATACATGTACTGAATGGCAAGTATGCTGATCGTTGCCCTGTGGCAGGTTTAAGAAAGGCGACAGTCAGAGCACACAGCAGAGCTGCCTGAGAGATTGGTTGCCGTGTCAGTTTTGACATCTGTTTTGGAAGAATTTTGTCTGTCTCTAAAGCAGTGTGATCCTCAGTGTACAGTCGCTTTGGAAGTGTTAGCTAGTCCATGTTGTGCTGAGCACACTGATGCTTTGAAGTGTCAAAAGCTGCTCAAGATATTTTAGCAATATATAAGCCCATTTCCTTTGACGGAAGATTCAAGACAAGGCTGTGGGAGAGTGAAATTTCTTCTGGAAGATTACACTCATTGCTATATTAAGTGGCGGAAAATCTTCCAGTCCTTCTAGCCTTTGAAAATTATGATCTATAGCCTGAGTCAGTGTGCTCATATTCTTCCCCTGACTGAGTCGTTGAGGCTCAGGAAGTGTCTCCATTGAAACCAAATGACTGTGGCTGTAAAGAAAAAGAAGGCTCTGGGCTTGAAAAAACCCAGAAGTGTGTCTATCCAAGATGGGAAAGCCAGGGGAACATGGTACAACATGAAGAACTACACAGTTTAATCATTTTTCTGTACGTATTTGTTCTGTTCCCTGTAATAGCTTATTGTAATCTAAAAAAAAAAAAAAAATGAATTGTGAACGTATTTTTTTCCATTCTCTTAATTTGAGAGACTTTTACAATTAGAATTCATAAACCAAACTCATTTAATGTTCAGAAAGACAGAATTGCCGTTAATTAAAGATAACAGTAAATCAAAGGCATAAAACAATCACATGCTGTACTGAATATGATTACAGCAGCCAATACGTTGAATACTGGGAGATATATCGTTCATTGCTGATGGGAAACTATGCTGTGTCTTCTCTGATATTGCAGTTTCACCCCCTGCTCAGGTAGCGTTTTCCATTTTTCAAATACTGTCATCCTTCAGATTAGTTGCGGGCAACAAGGCTTTTCAGAGATTGGCTCTAATTCCCCATTATGATACATCACTTCATCTTAGGCATTGCATTGCAAGCAATAGCGAAGATTTACTTTCTACCAGTAAATGATACACAGGCACCACAGCCAATCTTTCTATTGACATTGTCTATTCAAACAGCTATGAATGGTCCATCAACTCCCTGGGCTAACAGAGAAGAACAGACAGCTCTCATCATTATTTTTCTTCCCAGTTTTCTTCATCCTCCAATTTTGTTTCCCTTACTGAAGATTATAGCAGGCCACAATGGAGCAGAGCTGGTTAATAAGCAAGGCATAAAACAAATTAATTATTTAACTTTGGAAACATGCTAACTCAATCAATTTGAGAGGAAGTTTTAGGTACCGAGTTAACTGATTAACATCCAAACTTGTGCAAGTTTCTAAAGAGTCAGCTCAGTAATATTCAGCTCCCTGTCTTGAAAGGCAGAGACACGTATTTTCTTGGCATCAGAGTAGATGCCAATTTGAATCTGCTAGCTGAATTCAAGCTCATTTTCAAGAAAATCTCAGGATATATGAATATATACTCAACAAGACAAAGCCTCAAAGTCTGTTGTTAAAACAGTGATGACACTGATAGTGACTGGACTGAACTGACCCCAGGGAATACACTATTAACTTCAAAGCCCAAGCTTAATCTCACTTGACTCCTTGTAAATTAAATGAGGATGTGGAGAGTTGCATAAGAAGCAGTCAACAGGGTTTGATTTTGTCTCAAGAATGACCCTCATTTATGAGGCTGTGGGTGTCTACTTGAACCAGCATAACATGAATAGTCACACTGAAGTGTGAATGTTTGGAGAGTCAGTAACCTTCATATTTAGGCCATTGTGCAGAAATAAAATAACAGAACAATGATGCAGCTCCTCTCTTGGAGGACTTAGAAATGTTTCAGGATATTTTGGCTGCTGGCAGATGAGAACTAGAATGATAAACATAGTCTTCAAACATTTTTCTTTGTAGGTAGCTTATCTGCCCAGCTCCCTGTACCCAAGCCAATGCAAAAGCCAAAGGTATGCTAAAAATATGTAAGTCCTCCTGTGCAAGGAATATGTTAATATGTTTGTTCCGTTTTAAGAAGCAAAGCTACCTTTATTCTCACTTATACCGGACTCAGGTCTTATTCTGAAATTACCAGAGTGTGACAAAAGACTGTAAAACTTTCTCTTGCCAGTTTTGCTCACTTCCAGGGCTCCCTGAGTGGTCAGAAGGGATCAGAAACCTATTGCTCATGAAACTCAGGCCTAATATATTTAATAGCACAGAGGAATATTAGAAATCTGTTAAAAAATAATAAATCAGTCAACAAAAAGAAAAAAAAGCTAATCATTAATTAGATTTGCGATATATCACACATCTCCCAGATCAAGCACCTTGTAATTAAAAATCAGTTTACAGATTTCAGTTTTCCCTATATGAAAGTCATCCATTCTATTTCTATCTCCAATTGTTCTTGGCAATCCATGTCAATCTGGGAATGCTCTGAATTTTGCTCCAAAATCCTCCAGTAAGTGGCCTCATTAAAAATATAGCAGTATAGCATAAAGTGGCAGAAAACGGCTGCAGCTTCCAAAACACTAAATCTCCCAATGTAGCCAAATATTTTGGCAAGTGAGGCAAATACTGGTATAGGTAGAGAGTCTCTGCTGCTTAAGACATAGAAGTGTTATGATTTAAGCTCTGTTTTCTTCTAGATTGTTCCATTTTAGGCTGTCATTTGATTGCAATGAAGGTCCTGCTAGGACTGTTTTTCCGAAATGAATCTTTAAAATCCATGAGAATAAGTTGGTGCAGCTTATTATTTTGTAGATGAAGCCTTATTTTTGTAGCTATTTTTAATTATCATTATATTTATTTCACGGATTCAGAAATATGCGCAGCACCATTTGTATGAGAGGTACCAGGTTACTTCTGTTTACAGAAAACAAAAAAAAACAGTGACGATTTCATTCACATTTCTCAGCATGTGTGACTCAGAACTAGAAACATTGCTATAAATAACATGGAAAAAATTAGGTTGTTATTAAAAGCTATGGGCTAATTTTTCCTTAGGAAAGACTCACTAACCTACCAGCATCCCTAGTCTTCTGTTGCTCAGAGCACCAACATATTACATACTCAGTTTAAGCTGCTCAGAATTCATGATGTTGGGACAGCATTTAAAAGTTAAGATTTCCTTTTGCAATTTGTATCCAGTCAAGAAAGAGCAGGACACATTCTTTCATTTTGCTTTTATGACCTAATGTACCTTCCTATATATTTATAGTTTTAAAGGAAAGATTTTTTTAAAGAAACATAATAAAAGTTTTTGTGAAAAATGCATGCTTGCATCATTAAATAGAAATGCCTACAATTCTGATTATGTGAAGTCATTAAAGGAGCATTTTCCATTTTTTTCTGGGACAGTCCTTTTGGCACATCATCTCGTTGAGCATTTCCCATTACAGCCAATTATTCCATTATGTAAGAGTAATAGCCTGGAGTCTCTTTGAAAGGGAGGTTTCCCTGGGCTTTGGGACTGTTCTTGCTGTAAGGAGATGATGATTTCATTAAGTGAGATGGAGTAAAGTCTTGGTTCTAAAGCTCAATGCAGGCTTGGTGTCACATGCCATAGCAATCATGAGGAAAGCAGAGATGCCTTGCTGCCTGACAGGGAGCACATGCCTTCTTCCATACTCCCCCCTGGTATTCCAAGCTGGAAGTTGAAGGATATGAAGATGCCAGCCCATGTACACTTGACTGTACACTTGCTTCAATGACTCACATTGAATGGAAGCCTAGAGGCTTCCATGATGGTTTCCAACACCCAGTGCATATTTTTGGTCAGTGCAGGACTTGGCCCACAGAAGTGCTGGTCCTCTACTCACAAGGTCACAAGGTCAATCTCAGCTGGCTTCTGGCTACCCACAAACTCACTGCCTCCCCACCTCCTCCCCAGCAGGGCAGGGAGCGATGGATTAATACAAGGTGGATGAATCCAACACAGCAGCAGGTTTTCTTCTTGGTTGCATTTCTTTCATTTTCTGGCTTTCATGCAAGCCTACCAGTAACTCCCCTCACTTGATTTAAATTAATCCAGTCAAAAACTGATCTTAATGTTAATTCAGATAAAAACTGAGTTGGAGCCTCAGAGCATTCCCATGAAGTTTATTTGCAGTAATTTCTCTTTGGTTTTTTTTCAGTAGGACAGTCTCATGATGCATCCACCTTGTCTTCACACAGAGCAGTAATCCTTTTTTAGTCAAGGCAACAACTATCCCCAAGCATCCTCCTACTCCACATGAGATTCCATAGGGCATGGACATGCTTTAAAAGAAACGAGTCTTAAGAATCAGTGTACTTTTACAGTGCTTATTGCTGATCAAGCATGGCAAGATGAGAACTCCATAAGTGCCAGACAGAAGGAGACAGCATATACATTTGGTGTTTCTAAAACGAGAGAATAAGCTCACCACTTGGGCTATCTGTCTTCTGATCACCTGTATGCCTTTCTACCCCTTCTGCTCTATCTCAGCAGCTGAATGTGTAGGGAGCTTTTGAGGGAAGAAAGAAGGAAGACGTGGACTGTGGTGGGATCGCTGTTCCACCACCTGACTGCCAGAACTAGTGGACTACAAAACTCACACCCCTCCCTTATGACTTATTGGGGAAAAAAACAATCTGTCCACCTTATTGAAGTGAGCATACCTTCATCTTCAGCGCTGGTAGATTCCCAGATCCTGAGGAGGGAGCCTTGGCTTAGAGACTCATGGTAGAGTGTGAACATGCCAGGTGGAGAAGAAGAAAGGCTGGGTCCAGGGAAAGGGAGGTGCATGCTGTCCCTATCCAAACACACAGACAGTTTTTAGGAACAAACGTGCCTTGGAAGGGTATTGACTTTTTCATGGGAGGTCCCAGGGGAGGTAGAGGCACAGCTGCTGCGCTGAGTGCGGGCCTGACTGGATTGCATTTGCTCCAGCACCTGTCGCAAGTGGAAATTATATTGTCTATTGTAGAACTAATGACGGACTTTAACAGCAAGCAAATAAGCAAGTGCATGGCTGCAGTTCTCCTGGCTCTATTTTGACTAACTGCAGCTCCATGAAGAGACTGTCCAGGGCAGAATACAACACCTAAGCCCTGGTAAAAGACTTCTCAGCAAAACAGAAGAGAAAATTCACATATTTAAGCATACAAATCAAGAATAGGAAAGCAAATAAATGAATAAAGGCTCTACTTTCATTCTTTTCTGCTAGCAAAGAGATATATCTGAACTCCAGTTTCAGTTCAGAGGATTGCAGTTTATTTCTAGACACTGAAATTTATACAGAAACCAACAGGTTTTTTCTGTCTAAATAAAGTATGGGAGAAAAAGCTGTAAGGCATACGGTAGCCTTAGAAATCTTATATGCATGTTACAGTGAAGACTGGAGAAAAACAGATACTAATGGCTAATGTTGCTGAGTAATCCGCTTTGTTACCATGATAGCCACACTGGTACCTTGAAAGAAATTATGCTTGTGTGAATGTAGCATGATAAATGACAAAAATAGCCTTGGATCCTCAAAGACCTGGGGAAGAAAGTTATCAATCATGTTCTGTTTCATTCTTTTTAAACAACAATTGTTCCTGATAACAGGTAAGTAAATAGAATTTATTCTCCCAGTGGAGGAAATCTGAATTAGCTGTCTGATGATAAGCTTCCATACTAGGAGAAAATTGACTGTTTGCAGATACTTCAGGCTTGAGGGTATGTGTTTTGCCAGAGGTATTCTTTCTGACGAAAAGGCACATTTGGTTTTAAAGGCTGTCCAGCTGATGATGCTCACCCAGCAGGGATTTGCAGCCTGCATTTTGATGCCTCACTCTTTACATACATGGTTTGGCAGAGCCGGTGCTTTCCATTCAGCCAGGCATTCACCACCAAAGAACCCAGGATAAAGTTTCACAAATGTGGGAGTGAAACCCTTCAGAGTAAGTCTAATGCTACAGACACTGGAAAAAAGCCTGCAAACTCCCATCTGTTTGGCCCAGGGAAACAGGACTTGGGTGCTCACACGCAGGTGACTGACTGACTAACTGCAGGCGTGAGTACGAGCATGAGCGCTAGTGCGAGCTTTGGGTGCCTGTCTCTTGGCCCATGTACTTGCCACTGACTAGATTTTACAGTTGGCCTAAAGTTCTTTATTATCTAGGTCCTGCAAGTTTCATGAAAATAAACAGTAATTTAGGTCAAAAGGCCATCTTAGTGCTTCCCCTAAGGGGACTGCTGCTATTTAGTCTCAACTCTTACTATATTTACAGGCCAGATAAAGTAAATAATGCCTGATTTGCACAGTAAAAACAAAATAAAGTAAAACAGAGATGAAGCAGTTAGCAAATTCAGAAATCCCTGTAGGAACTGTCATTATAAGAATTTTATGAATGATTAGTTACTCATCAAGTCATTCCTCCCTTCTGCTTCTCCTTAGATAGTTCCCCTATTAACCTACTACAGCTCAATAAATACATTTAATTATTGTGGAGCAAATTAAAATGCCTGCTACAGAAATGTACTTTACAAGAGCAGCAAAAATTCTGAATACTCATTGCCCTGTGTGCGTAATCAGACAAAGTCTTGTGGATGAAATATTACATGATCACTTAATTAAAGACTATCTCACAGTGAGCACACACATGGAGAGGATACTGAGTGTCTGCTAATTCTGGATGCTTTTCTCTAAATTCTGAATACTTTGTTCTGCAGCCTTTGCTTCCTTTTTTCCTCTTTCTTTCTTCCTTCCTTCCTTTTCTCTTTTCTTCTTTTCTTTCTTTTCCTTTTCTTTTCTCTTCTTTTCTTTTTTTTTTTTTATTTTTTTATTTTTTATTTTCTGTTTGTTTTTTTTTTTTTTCTGGTTTTCTTTACATAAAGACTCATTTGAAGTTAGTCTGAAGGGCTTAATGATTTTTTTCAAAAACCAGGCATGCATCATTTGAACTTCAGCAGCAGTGTTGTTTATCCACATAATTACTGCATAAATCTCTGCTTCCTAATCACTTTTGCTGCTGGAGCAGTAGGGGGTTGTGCTAGACTGCAAGCCAGCTGTTTGGAAATGAGAGAAGGTGAGATTCACACATTGTTATTGGATTTCTTAGATATTGACTGGAAGCAGAAGGGTGAAGATGTTCCTGGGATCAGACTCGTTTCTTGGAGGGAAGAACACCCCAGTGGCTATAGAAGGTCTGTCTCTGTGTTCTCTCTTTTCACTTCCCTTTACTCATCCATATTATTTAGTCTTTTATCCTCATCCATCTCCATCATGCATCCCTGCATCCAACTGTTTATCCCATATGCACTTATTCCTCCTCTCCATTCCTACTCTAGCCCTCTTTTCCTGTGAAAAGGTCCTCCATGAGCAATGCCACCTCCTCAATGGCTTGTACTTGCATACAACCACACCTGACCGTGGAGTAAGCTGGCAGCAGGCAACACTTCAGAAGACAAGCTGCCTTCCTGAAAGTTCTGACAAGGATATCCATACTAAAGGTGTTAATTCATTATGTGAACCAAAGGAACTATTAATGAGTCCAGTCCCCTACTCACAGAAGATTAAGAAGTGAATCACAGAATCACAGACTGATTGGGGTTGGAAGGCACCTCTGGAGATCACTTAGTCTAACCCCCCACTCCTAAAGCAGATTCCTCTAGAACAGGTTGTACAGGATTGTATCCAGGTGGATTTTTAGTATCTCCAGGGAAGGAGACTCCACAACCTCTCTGGGCAGCCTGCTCCAGTGCTCTGCCACCCTCAGAATAAAGAATCTTTCCCATATTTAGATGGAACTTCCTTTATTTCAGTTTGTGTTCATTGTGCCTTATCCTGTTGCTGGGCATCACTCAAAAGAGTCTAGCCCTGTACTCTAACTCATCTTTAAAATATTTATTTATGTGCATTGGTAAGATCTCCTCTCAGTTGTCTCTTCTCCAGGGTAAACAGGCCTACTCTCTCAGCTTTTCCTCATAGGACAGAAGTTCAAGTGCCCTAATCATCTTCACAGCCCTGCACTGGACCCTCTCCAGTAGTTTCTTGTCTTTCCGTACTGAGGAGCCCAGAATTTGACACAGTACTCCAGATGCAGCCGCATCAAGGCAGAGTAGAGCAGGAGGATAACTGTCCTCAACCTGCTGGCCGCACTCTTCCTGATGCACCCCAGGATACTATTGGCCTTCTTGGCCACAAGGGCACATGTTTAACTTATTGTCTGCCAGGACCTCCATGTCCTCCTCCACAAAGCTTCTTTCCAGCAGGTCAGCTCCTAACCTGTACTGGGCTGTGATGTTATTCTCCCTAGATGCAGCACCTTGTACTTGTTTTTGTTGAACTTCATTATGTTCCTCTTCACCCAACTCTCTAGCTTGTCCATGTCTCACTGAATGGCAGCATCGCATTCTGGTGCATCAGACACTCTACACAGTTTTGCATCATCAGCAAACTTGTTGAGAGTACCTTCTGTCCCTTCATCCAGGTCATTGATGAATAAATTGACAAAGACTGACCACTGGGGAATACTGCTACCTTCAAGCCTCCAGCTAGACTCTGTGTTGCTGATCACAACCCTCTGAGATCTGTCATTAAGCCATTCTCAATCTGCCTCAATGCCCAGTCACCTCACATTTCCTGAGATTATCCTACAAGGTTGTTATAGAAAACAGTGTCAAAAGCCCAGCTGAAGTCCATGTAGACAACATCCACTGCTCTCTGCTCATTTACCCAGCCAGTCATTCCATCAGAGACGTCTATTAGATTGGTCAAGCATGATTTCCCTTGGTGAATCCATGTTGATTAGTCCTGATAACCTTCTTTTCCTCCACGTGCTTAGAAATGACATCCAGGAGGAGCTGATGGAGCACCTTTCTAGAGACAGAAGCTGACAGGGCTGCAGTTTCTTGGGTCATCATTCTTGCCCTTTATGAAGACTGGAGTGACACGGACTTTCCTCCAGTCATCAGTCACCTCTCCTGTTGTCCATGACTATGAGAATAATCATATCTCTTAAAATGGACAGGACAGTAGATTCTTTCCTCATCCCATCCACCGAAGCTGCTCTGTTGCAAAAACGCTGCAGGGAAAAAAGTCAGCTGGCAGAAGACATTTCTTCACATGGATTGCTTCCCTGCAAATACTGTAAAAGGCAGCAAAACTGGCCATTAGATGGAGACAGTCTGTGTCATGGTGGGTGCTCCTCCCCATTCTGTGTGGTATAGCAAACCCTTACAACAAGGGGACAAATGTCTTGGAGAGATAATAATGGAAGCATTTACTTTGCTCCTTCTGCAATCGTTTTGAAAAGGAAATGTTTTCTACTCAAATGTCCAGTGTACCTTCTAAGACATTTAGATAACCTCCCTTCCCTTGAAACTATGATGGGTATCATGGCCATATTTGCAGACGACTATTTGCAGAGGTAATGAGTTGCTGGCCTATCTCACTAGAGAAGCTCTGAGCTTGGCTGAAAGCAAGCCTTTTGTGATTCCCATCCTCACAGAGCCACATAATGGTGGAGAACTGTGATCCAAAAGCTAAGCTTTCATTAAAGCCAAAATAAAACTCATATATAAATAGAATATGAACCAGGTCATTCTTGCCAATCAGAATTTGCAGACAGTCTGAAATAATAGCTCTGAGCAATATATAAACTGTTCCCATTCTTCTCAATGTAGTGCTAAGTAGGAAATCTAATAATCACGATTTAAATGTCAGTATCATTAAATATTTTGCTACTGAATACTCTAACACAAACACCCAGCTAACATACTCTTATTGCATTACCAAAACACCTCCCAGATTTTTCAGTGTGTGCCACCTGTCCTCTGCCCCGTCACCAAACCCTTGAGATTCCTCCCCAAAAATTCCTAGGCTACAAGGTAACTCAGCATTGTCAATCTAGCAGCCTGGGGCACACCTTGAAAAGAAATAATTTGGAAGAAGATAAATAAAAGTTAGTGCTGAAATGCATAAAACATACTTTGCAGGCTGTAACACTCATTTAATTCAATATAATACTGACTCTAATATCAATTTTTATATGCAGTTTGATACAGTAACATGTTCATGATTGCATTTATCTGGATCTGCCATGGCATTTCAGACAGTTTCCTTCCATGTTTTTTAGGAACTGGTAACTAAGGTGTTAGCTAGAAAGACAATGCAACACATAAAAGTAAATTTTTATCAGAAAAAATAGTAGAAGTTTCCTGCAAGTTTCTCAGTACAAACACCTTTCACTTATTGTTGCATATGCTGTGCCAGAGGCTGTATTTCACCTTGAGCAAATGACTGTTAAAAACTAGAAAATAAATTCTTGATTTATTTCATAATCCAACCAAAGGTTTTTGTTTGTTTTTTTTTTTTCTGTTGAAGCTCAGAGCCTTTTCTTGAAACACTTGAATCAATTGTTTGAAATAAAAATGAATTTTAGACTTACTTGTGATCAGCAGCAGTAATAAATTATATCCTTTCAGTTATTGATATATATATTGAAAATTGCATTGAATAATCTCCCAGAAGGCAGTCTGACATGGGAGACTCTAGTAATCAAAGACTCGCTTCTTATTTTTATGTTTGATATCAGTTGCTGTCCATAGGCAAGGTCATGAAGAAAGCCTGAAGAATAAGAAGTTGTGTTACTATTATTATGCAACTTAAGGCAAGCTTAACAATATGAAAGATGGGCAGCTAGAGAATAGACTAACAAACAGGAGGCCTGATGTCCATCAAAAGACAATCAGAAGTTGACAGGTGGAAAAAAATGTTGTGGGTAGGTGCATAGGAAGAGTAGGAATATATAATAAAGATATATGGCACAAATATGGAGCATTTAATGTCCTAGAGTGTGTGTCCTCATGACTGAATAAAAATAGCACTCACAAAATAGACACTCCATGTATGAAATAATAAAAAAAAAATTAAGTTCAAAAGACAGGTTTATGCAAAAATACCACTGTATGACTGAGCTGCTGAATAGTTGGATTCCCCTGCAGTCTCTGTGACTGGTAATACATGGGGCTTTCTGCTGCAGTGCCCAAAGATTGGCCTATGCACAACAGCTCCTGTGCCAAAGCAAATCCTGCATCTGGGGCAAGCTCGGCTCCCAAACAGCACCTGAACATGCCTGTGGACAGTGGATGAACAGTTCAAACCATGATACTAGTGGACCTCAGCGCCAGGCACCTCTGATGTTAAATATAATAGCGGTCAATAGGAGAGGCAGATCTAGAAGGATCAGTCAAAGCTGTTTAAGGAAGGGCACAGACACCTAACTTTGGATGCTGACAGAGAAAGGTGACCAAATTTAAAGCTGCAACTCCAAGAATGTGCAGTGTTCCCATCCCCATGGAGCCACCAGAGAGCATTGCAAGTTATTACGTCTATAAAAATACATGGTATCTTTTAAAATTTGTCTTTAAAAATCATAGGTTTAAGGTAAGACTTAAGGAGCTCTAGGAGCTCCAGGAGCTAGAAGTTATGGTGCTGAAGACCTCAGAAAGACTGTATCTGAATTCCTGATAACAGAACACATTCAGTGTTAATGTCACTGTGCAGGCTACAGAAGTAGGGGTAGTCAATGGCACTTTGAGGCTGATTCTCCAGCGTCTCTTGCATCAGATATATAAACATCTGCCACCAAAACTACACAGATGGAACAAACTGGGCAACTATTTCTACAAACTATGGCTTTATTTCCAGATGTGCAGGTGAGATCCACCTTGCAAAAAATGTCTCCCTGATGATGTCATCTTGGACAGGAAGATAAATGAGAGCTTTTTGTGTCAAGGCAGAGGTACACAATCTGTTTCTTAGTCAGATTATATCACTGCCACCAAAATCAAACTGAATGCTTTCTAGTTTTAGATCAGGAAACACAAGTTTCTTCTCAGAATCATCTCTAGCTGAAATTAAATTTCAAATTGTAGTTCCCTTTAAAATGGAGGCCACTACAGCCTGTGCAGTTTTGCCAAACTTTTCCAGCTTTCCAATTTGTTTGAAAGAGGGAAAGCATAGCTTGTACAAGTACCCACTGTGAGCTCAAAATAGATCCTAGTTGTGCTTTTGGAAACAACTGATCAATGAGCACTTTAATACAGAGACTTTATTTCCCATCAGTGCCTTCCTTCCATATAGCTGGCATACTGCACTTCAAAACTTCTCTCGTTAGATACTCCCCAGAGGCTCTTTATTCACTCAGGCTTATCAGCTCAAAACGCACTTTTCTGGTATTACTGTCTCTTAACCAAAAAGTACGGTGTGGGCTACTACTTGTTTGAGACTAACTCCAAGGACTAATTGAGAGCTCTTTGGATGCACCTTTGCCATCACTTTTGGAATGATAAGTCAGTAAAAAGAAATGTTTTTTGATAGCCAGGCCACAGAGACCAAAGATCCTGAAGTCTGCTGGCTTGGTGAGGAACCATATAAGATCAATTCAGATGGGGAGAGCATTGGGTTCCTGATTGTATTTTGTTCTTGCTCTGTCTTCTCATCTCTTTCCAGTCTGATAGTGCCCAGAGCAGAGAGTGTGTGTGGTCTTGCTGCAGCCATCCAGAAGGAGAGAATTAGTGGTCTTTTGCATGACAATATTAAAGACAAAACAGGCTTGTGAAAAAAATAGGAGTTTACTGGGATGTGAACAGTGTTACTGGGAATAAAAAGGAAACTGAAATTTTAAATTAGTATTTAAAAAAATCTATCCCTCCATAGAGGAACAAAAAAAGAAAAAAGAAAATTGACCAGATATTCTGTGGAGGGTCAGATCTGTTTTGCATCAGTTTCTTAGGGCTCTCTGGGGAAGAAAAGTCTCCAGAGGTGAGGAGAGGCAAGTCTGTGGCAAGGCCTGGAGGTATGTGCGGGTCTCACAAGATGATGCTGGCTGGGAATAGAGTATTTTCAAGTAAGCAATGCTTTATTGTGTGCCATACTGCAAATACTTTTGCTGTTCTTATCTTACCAGACTGAAATATTCTCTTTTCTACTCCTGGGGGATCTCGCAAAGAAGAATTATAAACAAACAAACTAAACCCTTCTCTTTGTTCCTGTGTCCTCTGACTCTTCAGTGAAGTTCTCTTTTGAAGATGCCTGAACTGCACCTGAAAGGGTAAACTGAGCTGAATAAATACATTTTGATGATCTGGAATTTCAGAAGTCCTCAGTATTTTAAAGTACATTGCTATAGATCCACTAAAGCATTTAAAAACTATGTTCAAGGCTCTCCATGCTGGTGATATCTGACCTATCATAAAAGCAATTTATTTGGCATCATCCCTTCCGGAAAGAAAACAAGCTAATGGCTTATTATTTGATAAGCAATTTCAATGGAAATATTTCTCATTCTCAAATAAAGTTTTTACCCATAAAAAGCATCAAATCAATGAGAGAGGCCTTTGCTAAAGTGAAAAAAAGATCTTTTTGAAAAGTCATTTGCTTAGCTTAAATAGCTTGCATAAGCAATATGATGATGTGTCTACTTTCAAAATGATTTTCATTGAAAGCATAAGAAAACTTTAAACAAGAAAGTATTTGTTACTTAGTTTTGCTCTAATACAGTATTTCTTCCTGCAAATGATCTGTTACACAAAACACAAAATGAATGTGGTTTTTTTTTCCACCTGTGTATGTTTTTGTAATTTTGCTTTATTCAGCAGCTTTGAAAGGAATTTCATTTATGGCTCAATTTTCTTTCTTTCCAATTGAATAAACATATATCTAAAATATATAACGCAAAATACACACGTAAAAAATTGGTTAGTTGTAGAAATTAGAGGAATTAGGGTGGTTACTGCAAGGAGCAAAATAAGTTGGCCAGAAAGTTGCTGATGCATACTTCCCCCTCTTAGGTACCAGTCTGGAAGCTAAGGCCACTCAGAAATAATTGTAGGCAGCTCTAGAATTACCCCAGGCCAAGAGGGCTCCAAAGTGCAGTGCAAAGGGGCCATTTGCAAGAGTTCGATTGATTGAGGTAGACTTCAGTAAAGGTAAATGCAAATAATGACTGCAAAGATGAGCTGTTTCAATGACTGTTAGACTTGGAAGCAAGTGTGAGTGCCAAAAACCTTGTGTTTGTGTTTACCAGCAGTACAAAAGTTCACTGAAGGAAATTTTTATACAGCCATCATTCTTAAATAAATATTGCAAAATATAGATAGAAAGCAATTTTAGAAAAATCAGTTCTATCATTTGCAACAGCTTGTTAACATAAGGAACAGAAACATATAGATGGTTCACAGTATTTGCCTAAACTTCTAGTAAAGAGAATTCAGGTATATTTTCTTCATTTTATAAGCTCATTTTTGGTTAATAACAATGTTATTTTATTATATGTTTTACAAGGTACAATTAGTCTAAACTAGTGAGAACGGCCCTATATCTATTCAGAAAAAAAAAATAAATAAGGTAAGAACCAGTCATAGGAGTCATTGCTGTCCTGGTAAGAGCTACTCAGTTGCACTGTTTGCTTGTTAACCAGAGAAGACAGAATTTTCTATTTTGCTGTGTCATGGGTTCAGCAGCAGCAGTCATTTTTCCCCTTT
The DNA here is from genome assembly GCA_032466535.1 of Forpus xanthops. Taxonomy (NCBI): domain Eukaryota; kingdom Metazoa; phylum Chordata; class Aves; order Psittaciformes; family Psittacidae; genus Forpus; species Forpus xanthops. The sequence continues at coordinate 23,655 of JASSUY010044206.1, forward strand.
AAGCAGTAGCTGGTGTAGCACTGTGTTTTGGATTTTC
>JASSUY010044207.1:0-11620 GCA_032466535.1 Forpus xanthops
CATGGTTTAGTGGGAGGTGTCCCTGCCCATGGCAGGGGGGTTGGAACTAGATGATCTTGAGATCCTTTCCAACCCTAGGTCTTCTATGATTCTATGTAACGTAATGCTGGGTGAAAACCCATCCTTTTTAGACAGGGTTTTTTCATGTCAATTCTGCAACATTCTGCTAGGATTGGTATTTATAGGACTGTATTAAATTTTTTCAGTTCCTTCAGATACATGGTTGCGGATGCCTTGCTGGTTTGGTCTAGTGTGAAGAGCCCCTGCCCATGGCAGCGGGCTGGGACTGGATGATCTTAAAAGTCCTTTCTAACCCACACCATTCTGTAATTCTATGTTTTATGATTCTGTAATTGAATAGAGCCTCTTCGTTTTCTATTACAGATGATGGTCTCCTTCCCCCGCAGGATCCTCCTGCATTTTTCACCATATTTGATGAATCCTCTACTTTGTCAAATCAGAATATAAGGTAGAGTTATTCAAGATTCAGATTTCAGAGGGAGGGAAACTGAAATATCAAACCTCTTTGTGTGGCAGCTGAAATACTGTACAGTTTCTTATATGGATGTGGAGTGGCTTTTGTGTTTATTGCTTTATATCGTTACTCTGCTTGGGAGGTTCATGATGAGGAAATGCTGTCCTGTTTCTTTCCAGTTAACAGCTATTTAAGCTGCTATGTGAACTCTCTTCATTCTGGAGAGCTGTATGTATTGCACATCACTGATAGTTCTGTAGCTTGTAGTAGAAAGTGATAGAATGAAACTGTTGGTAGACCTGAGAATATGTGTTGAAGATCAGAAGCTCCTCTGCTAAATGTTTAATGCAATGTAACTTTATCTTAGCTGTTCAGGAGGTCATGCGCAGAAAAGTTCCCGGTGCCCTCTCGCTGTTCTTAAACCTTCCGACTCTCTACCTGCAAATGAAAATGTGTCACCAGAAGCCTGTGTAAGGAAACAGTTTCTCCTGTACCAAATTTCCTTTCACAGAGAAAGCCAACATAGAATGTTCTGCTACTGAATTGAGTGAGATTGGCTGGGCTGACATGATGTGCCACAAACAAGGATGTGCAACTTCTGTCTGGCGTGGCAATACTTGAATTGGGTGATGTTCAGGTTATGCTGGGGAAGCTTAATGATTTTATTAGTCTTTAAGGTGGCCAATACACCAGTTGTGTTATAGTTCTGCTTTACGTGTCCTGTGTGTCTTTGCCTAGCATTTTAGTAAATATAGTTTAATGGTTGGACTTGAGCTTAAAGGTCTTTCCAACCTACTTGATTCTATAGTTCTATATATTCTATAATTCTAATAATGAGCTTGTAACTGAGCTGAAATAGACTTCTGCAGTGTTAAATATTAGCCTTTAGTAGTTCATAGCAGCTCTGCAGTGCTCTAGAGGGTAACAAAACTACTTTTAGTTGGGAAAAATGTGCAATTACTGTGAGGGTTTAATGACTCAATTGTAATGAGCAGTGGAAGTAGAGTACGTGAAGACTGAGTGTCAGATCCTTGTTGAAAGGTGCTGGGGTGGAAGAAAGGGGAGAGAATTGTTCAGCTTTTAAATGGAAGGAAGATTTGACAGAAATTTTTGTCACTGTCTGCTTTTTTTCAGGATGAGCTGAATGGAATTGAACCTTTGGCTGAAGATGCAATTGTGACAGGTTCCTACAAGAACCAAACCATTTGTGCCAACCCAGAAGACACATGTGACTTTGTTAGGGCTGCCCATCTGGCTTCAACACCCTTTCATGGGATGGTAGCTCAGAGAATCCCAGATCCTGATTTCTCCCAGAGTTCTCTGAAGGAAAACTGTCCAGAAGCTAAGAGCACACCCTTGAATCAAGAAATGCTGGTGTCTGAGGGAGTGTACAATCAGCCTCTGTGTGTAAATAAACTGAGGTAAGTAACAATGAAGTATCTTAAGCCCCTTTTCCTGTATTTGGTTGTGCTTTTACTGTTGTGTTGTTGAAGAAACAATTTCCTGAAGAGATCAGGATATACTGAGGAGAGGCATTTCTCTAGCTCAGTGTCCATTTTGCCTCAAGCAGATTTAAGAGGCAGTAGCAAGCCTACCTGGCTCTCCAGCATTACTGCTGCAGGACTTAACTCCATGCTTTTCCTACCAGATAAATTGCAAATATATTAATGAACTCATTCTGTCTTTGGAACCAGAGATTAAAAGTAGACTCATCAGTTCCTTTTCTATTTGCGTGCTACTGTAATTATTTGAGGATATAAAATGCATCTGGTGATTATGGCTTAGCTTCTACAGAGGAGAAAAGCTGGAGAGAAGGAAAAAAAACTGTCAAACAACCTCCTGTTTCTTACTGTAATGAAAAAAGCATCCATTGGGTGGGGTTTTCTGAATTTCGAACAGTGATTTGCTAGCTCTTGGTATGTACAAACATAGACCATGCTGAAGGTGTTTTGCATACTTGGCAAGTGTCCTGATTATAGTTGGAAAGAAAGCAAGAGTATATTTCCCACCCAACTATCCACTGCTTTAAAAGCACTGTAGGTCTGAATTTTGGCAGTGGAGTGACAAACAACATTTCTTTTGCTGTAGCAGTCATACTTAATAGAAGAGAAGGTAAAAGTCATCTGTAGACTAAGATTCTGAGTGTAAACAATCAGCTAAAATGAAGCTCTGACATGACTATTGGTTTTCCACTAGGATAGGAAAGGACTTTGTGCTAAAAAGAAGCCATGGGGTGTACTGTATTCTTTCAGAATTGTGAGGCTGGTATTGTCTGGACATTGTATCTTCTGCAAACCTGACGAACTTGCCTTCATTTACAGCCCAATCATGGAAGCCAGCCTGGAAGATACTCACTCATCAGGTGGTTCTGTCTCCTCAGTATCATCTCTTTCCTCTGTTACACAAATATCTACTATGAAATGCCTGCATATCCCTCAGAAACTGGAACTTGCCCACAGCTTACCTGCTGAAACAGCTACTGATTCTGGAGGGATCAGTGAAAACACTAGTGGTTAGTACTAAACTGAGTTGAACTCCCAACAAAGAGCTTGCAGCTGTTCCTAAGCTATGGTGCTTTTTCTGTATTTAGTATATTCTGCTCTGCTTTCTGTGTATTTCCTGTTACTTTGACTTGTGACTAAACTTGTGTCTCTGTTGTCAGAGCAGCAGTGAGGTGTACAGTGAGCAAAAGTTATGAAATACATAAAACATTACACCCAAAAGATGTTAATATTAAGGTGATGGAGAAGTTACTTCAGGTATTCAAGCAGGGGATGTGTAGATGTAATGAGGTTGAATTCAGAAGTAAAAAACTTGGACTGGTGAACAGAAGGCTTGTGGAGGACCTTACTGCTCTCTACAACTGCCTGACAGGAGGATCTAGTGAGGTGGGATTGGTCTCTTCTCCCAAGGAACCAAGGGGTAAGACAAGAGGAAATGGCCTCAATCTCCACCAGGAGAGGTTTAGACTGGAGATTAGGAACAGTTTCTACCCCAAAAGTCTTGTCAAGCACTGGAACAGGCTGCCCAGGGCAGTGGTGGAGTCACTGTCCCTGGGGGAGGTAATAAAAGATATGTGGATGTGGCTTTTGGGGACATGGTTTAGTGGTGGCCTGGGCAGTGCTGGGTTTAGGGTTGAACACAATGATCTTTAAGGTCTTTTTGAACCTAAACAACTCTGTGACTGGACATGGGCTGCATCAAAAGGAGTGTGACCAGCAGGTCGAGGGAGGTGATCCTGCCCCTCTGCTCTGCTCTGAGAGACCTCACTTGGAGTATTGTGTACAGTTCTGGTGTCCTCAACATAAAAAGGACATGGAACTATTGGAACAAATCCAGAGGAGGGCAACAAGGACGATGAGGGGACTGGAGCACCTCCCATATGAAGGTAGGGTGAGGGGTTGGGGCTGTTCAGCCTGGAGAAGAGAAGGCTGTGTGGAGACCTCATAGCAGCTTCCAGTATCTGAAGGGGGCCTATAGGGATGCTAGGGAGGGACTCTTCATGAGGGACTGTAGTGATAGGCCGAGGGGTAATGGGTGCAAACTTAAACGGGAAGTTTAGATTGGACATGAGGAAGAAATTCTTTGCTGTGTGGGTGGTGAGGCACTGGAATGAGATGCCCAGGGAAGTTGTGAATGCTCTATCACTGGCAGTGTTCAAGGCTGGGTTGGACATAGCCTTGGGAGGCATGGTTTATTGTGAGGTGTCCCTTCCCATGGCAGGGGATTAGAACTAGATGAGCTTAAGATCCTTTCCAACCCTAACTATTCTGTGATTCTATGATTAGTGAGCTTCTCAGACAGCTTTGTTTTGTCTTATTTTCCCTGTAATCACACTGTGTGTTCTGATAAATGCCACACTGCAGAAAGGTGAATATGAATTTATGGAACTTACAGTGGAAGTTGCATGTTTGGCTTTAAATTAGCACTCTTAACTGTGCTGTAAACTATTGTACTAGTTCACAGTATGTTTCTTTTTCCTATTGAAGGAAAACTACCACTATTTAAATACTTAATGTTGTCTTTTCACTCTTTCTAGCTGAAGATACTGGTTTCTCTCTCTTATAAACCTTTATATTACAGTTAGGAAAGGAATGGTCATGGAAAGCCTTCAAAATCTGGCCTGTTAGAATTAGGTTTGCATTGAGTGATGGTTTTCATGGTGTTTCACCTGTTTTAACTCCTTTGATTTTTGGTTTATGATATTTTGATTAGAACTGTGCATCTGATGAAGCATGCTTGAAACCTGGAATGAAAGTATGATTAGGAGAAGAGTCCTGTCACTGATGCAGCTGAAGTACTTTGGGATGATCTTAACACTCATTTTCTTTATAATATGCTCTAATCTTTAGAGCAAAATGAAGAATCCTTACGATTCTTTTCAGGAAAAGGCATTTCTTCAGATGTTTTAATGGCCTTTTCCTTTAACTTTTGATCATTCCTGTTTCTTTTTTATCTTGCTTTCTGTACAGCTCCCTTAAATTGCAGTTCTCAGCCTGGAGGTGGTGATTCTACTGAGGACTCCTTAGTGCTGCATAGAGCAGGAAAATTACTTCAGATATCTGTTGGTGTATTACTGTACAACAAACCATTTTTTTCAAAGGTTTAGGATGATTAATTCTTAGAACACCTATTTAGCTTTTAACCTACAGTGTTTTCTGGATCTACTTTCATGGAATTGCTTCCCGAGCAATACCTTACTTGCAATGCTTTTCAAATAAATATAGGAGTAGGTAATGGCACTGATTCTCACCTTTGTGCTATGAAAGCTTGAAACGCTGTCACCCATTACTGGTCATAGTCTTTGGGAGAGGAAGGCAGTGGAAGCCATCTACTTCTACTGTGGTTTACTCTGCCTGATCATTTGAGAAAAACACCTTTCTGGCCACCTTGTACAGACAAGCTCACCTACTGAAGGATTTTCTTTGTTCTGCCTATTATGCCGAAAGATAAACCCAGATGTACATGTAATTATTTTATGTGCCTTCCAGGAGGTAAAAGAAGGAATAAGTTTTAATAAACCCCTTCATTTAAAAATCACAAACTGATCACTTACTCTGGATATAGAGTGTTCATTTACCAAACGCGTTTGAATTCTGCTGTGAGCAGACTCACCTAACAGAAATTGAAGCTTTCTCTTGTGAAAGATAACATTTTGCATGACACCAGAGTAGAATCATAGAGACCTCAGAGGAGATGATGTGTAAGGTTGTTCCAGAGGTGAGCATTAGGTTCATTTCACAGAACAAGAAGCCTATTGGAAAGAGGTGAATTGACTTGCTGGTAGGTGATGCAGTAAATCAGTATGCAGATAGAAAGGTTCCAATACTGGAGTTATTTTTTTCCTGACAGATATAATCATAGGGACTCAACACCTGGTTTCAGCTCATCCCTTTCTATTACTTGTCTTTAGTAGGTGATGATGCAACTCAGATCCTGTGGAGCACTAAACAGCGTAAGAAGCTTTTAGATCCTATGCCAGAATCACTGACTGCTTCTCCCTATTTCCACCTGGAGGCTGGTCCTCTGCCTATCATGGAGCTTGAGAAAGATGTTGAGCTAGGTGGGTATGACAGAACCACAGTGCAGGGGATCTATTTGTGTTCTGCTTGCTTTGAAATATACTTCATGTTCACCCTCACTCATTTTGTGTGGTGTAGATGGGAAATAACTTGAGCATCCTGGGTAAGTGTCTCTGCTGTGACAGCCCATGAACATAAACTTTCATAACAGGGAATGACGCATACTGCATCAAGTGGGAATATTGGACCAAGGAAGAAAACAAGTTGTTTTTTGCCATTCCAGCTAACATTCCTCAGTTGGATGCAAAGGGATTTGCAATAAAGGTAACACATGATGGTATTATACAAGGAGTGTGAAATGTTAAAGTCTCAGCCAGTATAAAGTAAAATGTAGGAAGTTCTCAATTTCTGAATTCCATGCATGAAACTTGTTTCTTCAAGTCCTCTTTTTCATTGTTTGTATAGATTAAAAATTCTGACTATGGAAAATGTCATCTTTAGTAAAGTGAGGAGGAAAAAAAGAAGAATATGAAGATGAGCAATTTTTACTTTATTCCAAAAATTAATGTTGTTCTTCTGTGCCTTCTTCTAGGTGTATTCTCAGCCCATACCTTGGGATTTTTATATCACCCTTCAGTTACAGGAGCGTTTGAATGCTGACTTTGACCAGAATTTCAGTGAGGACTGCTGCTGTTACCTGTTCCAGGATGGCTGTGCTGTTTTGCACAGAGATATCAATCGCTTCACACTTGGGGTCAGTACAGCCAAAGAAAGTGCAGCTGTAGATGATGTGAACTCTTGCATAAGTACCATTAGTCAGTTTGGCATTATGTTTATTGCTGAAGATGGGTTTAATCTTGCAATCTAGACCCTCTGGCTTGTGCTTTATCTGTATACAAATTAGGAGTGTCCATTATCGCCTTAGTTGGAGCTGGTTTCTCATTCATGGATCCTGTGCTTCAAAGACAAACTTGAACCAATTTTTCACATTTACTTTATTCATGAGTGATAAACAACCTTAGCCAAGAACCACGTTATTCCACAACAGTGGTTGCACCTAAAACTCTTGTTTAACTTGACATTTGTCGGTGACTTACTATAGTCTGCTATAGTAAGGTCATAGTGTCTTGCTGAAGGATTTACATTTTAAATAAAGCAAGGCTATTTTGACTCGTTGCGTATCAGTAGGATGCAAATTAAATAATGATTTCAATCTCCTCTTGATTTTTGTCCACCTCTGAATAATAGTGTCTGTTGAGCTCATTCTGCTGCTAATTCTGACTAGGCTGATCACAGGCAAAATCTGATTATAAAATTTGGGGTAGGACTTACCTCTGTATGGATGAGTAAGGGGAAAAAAGGTGAGCTATAAATATTTCACTTCATCTAAATCATAATAGATACATGTTTATTCCTTCCTTTCAGGACATTATCCGTGGCTCTAAGACTATCACAGAGGAAGTTATCCTACTGGTTGTTTATAATCTTCTTGGTGTGGTAGAGAGGCTCCACAATGCAGAGATTGTCCATGGAGATCTGAATCCAGATGTGTTCTTTCTGGGAGACAGGTTTGTCTCTTTGGATGAATACAGGAGGAGATATAATGCTCACTTTTGCTACTTACTGCTCTTGTGCTCTTGTAACGTCCCCTCTTTAGCTGGGGAACTGGTACTGCAGACCAGGGGCTTTTAGGCTACAGTGTGTTCTGAAGACAGTGAAAACACTTTGCTTAGGAATTAACCTTTCTTATTTATTTCTGTGGAAATAGTATACAGTGATGTTGGAAAACTTACACTAAGAAAATGGTTTTGCTATTGCCTGTGTTCTCAGGTCTCTACTTTAGCAATGTACTACTGGGTGTTGGTAAATAACTTACCTTGTGGTTTTATATAGCTGAAACCCAGGAGATTAGAGGACAAGGTAGGTGGACTGGAATACCCAGGGACTCTGCAGCAGGTCGCTCACCCTCTACTACAGTCCAGCTTGTAATGTGATGCACAGATATAGCTTTCTTCTCCAGTTTCCCATAGTATATTATCAAAGTCACATGTCCCTTGGAATGTGGTATGTGAACTAAGTGTGGTAAGACAGGAGCTTTTAATGTCTAATGATTCAGATAGAATTCCATTAGAAGAAATTAATTGTTCTTAGCTTTCACTGATAGACTAAAGATAGCTATTAATTTGAAATTAGTCACCTGACATGTATAGCCAATATATTCTACTTATAATTTTTTTATATAAGTTATTATATATATGAATATATAAAATACATGGAACTGTTGGAAGAAGTCCAGAGGAGGGCCATGAGGATGATGAGAGCCTGGAGCACCTGCCCTATGAAGATAGGATGAGTTGGGGCTGTTCAGCCTGGAGAAGAGAAGGCTGCGTGGAGACCTCATAGCAGCCTTCCAATATCTGAAGCGGGCCTATAGGGATGCTGGAAAGGGGCTCTTCATGAGGGACTGTAGGGATAGGACAAGGAGTAATGGGTTCAAACTTAAACAGGGGAATTTTAGATTGGATGTGAGGAAGAAATTCTTTACTGTGGGGGTGGTGAGGCACTGGAATGGGTTGCCCAGGGAAGTTGTGAATGCTCCATTGCTGGTGGTGTTTAAGGCCGTGTTGGACATAGCCTTGGGTGATGTGGTTTAGTGGGCAGGGGGTGGAACTGAATGAGCTTAAGGTCCTTTCCAACCTAACTATTCTGTGATTCTATGTAATTAATTTATAAATTGCACACGTGTACTACTGAAGTTCTAGTACTTTCTTCCTGCACCCCAATGGATGACCTTGCACACCTCTCAGGGTCTTCTTTTGGAAGTCCCTCATCTAACAGTGGCTAATGGGCTTGGATACTTCCTGCTGGATTTCTCTGTGATGAATACAAACCTAACTAAACCACAAAAAGTGAGGATAATACATAAACTATGCTGGGACAAGTGCATAGTGTAAGTGCAGTGCAGTGTCATAATATAGATCATACAGTATCATACAGATACTCCTCACTGCCTTTCCTCTTTGTCCTTAGAGTGGGGACTAAGGAAGGTTTATAAAAGTATTACAAAGCTTAATTCTCTTGTATAGGTATTCTGAGATCTTGAAGGAAAGAGAGAGATGTTAAAGTTATGCTCTTCTGTTCTACCAACTAAATTTTGGATAACTGACATATCAAAACAGCATCATCTTTAACCTTTTAATGCTTCCCCATTGCTTAGATAGATGAAGATACTGGTATGATCCTTAAGCTTCAGGCTGCCAGCTGGTTCTTCCCCATCCAGGGGTAGTCCCTTCAGCAGTAGTTCTTAAGCTAACCATCAGAGGGGAGCATTGACATGGCTAAGCCTCACCTGCACTGCACTCACTTTTCATTTCATAAACTTTGTTGGGTAGTCTCATGCTTCATTTGCTCCCTCAGGATCTGTGATCCATTTGCTAATGAAGAGATGATGAGAGCTCTGAAGATAGTGGATTTCTCGCACAGTGTGGATTTGAGATTGCAGTCTCAAGTAAGCTTGCCCAACAGCTTTCCCATATCCCAGACTCCTCATGGACAGCAGCTTCTGGCAAAATGTCCTTCTCTCTACCAGGTGAGTCTGTATTTAGCAGGGCAGCTTAGTTTCTGTGTTTCCTTTACAAAATCTCTTGTTTTTTTAAGTTATATCTTGCAAGTGCTGTGGAAAGCTCTGATCAATAAATATTGAATGGAGAGAAATGCTTATGTTTGTTGTAATTGCAGGTAGACTTGGTTGCCATTGCAGATATAGTCCATTTGATGCTGTTTGGGGATCATATCCAGGTCTATCAAGAGGATTCCTTCTGGAAAATCAGCCAAAACATATCAAAGTAAGTCCTTTAGCAGAGGAGGCTGCTGGTAAAGAGACTTCTAACTTCCTTCACTTCCTTTATAAAGCTTAGAACTCTGAACTTAGTGCTATTGCTGCCAAAGGCATTAGTTTTGTGAGGACTGAAAATTTGAAGCTGTTGTATCTGTTCATTGTATTACACAGCTTTAGTGCTGTGTAAGAGACAATTTTAAGCTGGCTGGGCTTAACAATCTAGGTAATACTACTTTGCTTTGTCTGTCCTTTCAGACCAGACTGCTGTAGTCTGGTTTCACTTGTTAGACCAAGCTTGGAGAAGTTTATAAGTGGGTGGATGGTGAGGAGGAAAAAATTACATGAGCATGTTGCTTTAGAAGTGGAGATTAGTTTGTGTTCCTGCTTTTTCAGTCTAGCCTATGTTGAAGGGCTGTAAAGACTGACTAGGGTTCAGTTTGTAACGCTTGCAGGAACAGCATACATGCACAAGAAGGAAAATAATTTAAATACTTAAGATGCATGTGCAAGAAACTTCTTTTTGGAAGCTGCTCTTTATCCTTGGGTATTAATTTCTGCTGCTCTCTTTTAGCCATGTGTTTTGCCTCTAAGGCTACTCTGTCTTCATCTCACCTTTGTTTGTTCTTAGATGAAACACTTGTTCATTTTGTCAGTTCCATCCTGCAGAATTTTCTGCCTTAAGGTTTCATGAGGATTTTCCAGAACTCTCTCTTCATTCCAGAAGCTACTTGATGCATATCTGCATTTAAGTATATTCACATAACATGGTATATCAGCTACCCTCACTGTGTGAATGTACTTCTATAACTATTGCTTGAAGAGAACCTACTCCCAGTCAGGGTGTTGTCCAGTTCCCCACCAACATGCACTGCTTCCACATCCTAGTTTGTTATATTCAGCCTTTGAAGAAAAATCTTCTTAAGCCGCCCACAAAGGAAAAATGCTTTTCTCTTTACTGGCCATATATTTTTCTACTACAACCAGTAGTTACAAGGCTCTAGTAGGCTTCTGCTGCATACTAACTACACATGCTATACTGTACCTCGTAGCTTTTGCTTCCAGTCAACTCACAGGACTAAACTGTGCAGAACAAAATCACCAAGGGGGTTGTTATCTGAAGAGATGAATATCAATGATGTATGGATTGGCAGTAAGTATGTATTTTATACCACCTTTGTTTTAGAAGTACTAAAGAAAAGGCAACTAAATCATTGATGGTGACTAATGGGTCATGGCAGTAGGTGACTCTTTCAAAAGTGCTTTGAAAGGCTTTTGTTCTCTACTGACAGATAAACTAACTTACCATATCTCTGAGCTATGTAAATCTGACCTGCACTGAGAAATAAGACTCCTGTTTATTAATTTCTATCAGAGCATGATCTGGTGTTAATGACATTTGGAATAGAGGGGCAGGGTTCTGGTAATAATTGCCTTTTACTTTAAATATTACTTATTTAATTCTACAAGTGATTACATTGAGCTGCTGCAGATCAAGCCACACAGGGCCTGAACTGGGAAAGTACGAACAGGCTGTTGGGAACCTGATCAGGATGTGGATATGGGAAAAATAATAGCCTGGATATCTGGAGCAGGAGAAGCTGAGTAGCATGTGTAGTAAGTCTGAGTTCAGAAGGATAGGGAAGGGATCAGTTGGGAAGGAATTCCAATCCAAGCTAGGGATGCTGGATTGAGAGGATTAGAAATCTGGGTAGAGATAGAACTTCGAGGGAGACCTGCGTAGAGATAGAACTTCGAGGGAGACCTGCGTAGAGATAGAACTTCGAG
>JASSUY010044212.1:0-16206 GCA_032466535.1 Forpus xanthops
GAATGGATTGCCCAGGGAAGTTGTGAATGCTCCATCACTGGCAGTGTTCAAGGCTGGGTTGGACATAGCCTTGGGTGACGTGGTTTAGTGGGAGGTATCCCTGCCCATGGCAGGGGAGTTGGAACTAGATGATCTTAAGATCCTTTCCAACCCTAACTATTCTATGATTCTATGAATATGGAGATAAAAAAGAAGCCACAACCTTAAAGAAAAAAACAACAAACTCCAGTACAAACAATGCAATAGTGAAGATTTAAAAATCTTCCTCTTCTATAAATAAATATTGTTTATGCAAAGTATATATGACATGATTTTGTTTGTTACTTCTTTCTATTCTGTAGTTTAAATATTAGCTGAGCAAATATCTGCAGTATTGCCACCTATTTTTCTGCTAAAGCAAAAATAACCATTTTTTTTGGATACTGCTAGTGTTATTTTTACAAATGTAGAAGTTGATGCAAGTGCTGAGATATTGGCATAATATAAACTGAGCTTATGCTAAGGCTAATATCCCTTGTTTATTGTAATGAAAGTGAAAATAATTAGAAATGTTTGTCTTTGTTCCCCTTCTCCAAACAATTGTCTTATTTCTTAAATGTGATAAGGAATGCCAGAAAACATGCAGCTGAGAGACACAATTTCTTTCTGGCTTGCCTGTGCCCTGTATCTTCTATTTTCATTACTGATTTGAGTCTTCCCTTAGGCATGCTTAATGTGGTTTAAAAGACAAAGAAGAAAAACTTGAAGTAGGAAATTCAGACTGGCTTAAATAAAATTAATAATTAATATCTAAAACCTGTTAATTTTTACTGTGGATGTGAATCATATCCTCCTCTACTAGATTTTTTGCTCATTTAGTATATTCTTTCAATATGGAAGATTTCACATGTCTAGGCAGATAGGTTACAGACACTCAAACTGCATATACTGTTTGCATAAAATAAGGTGAAGTCATACTGTACATTAAATGATTTTTATATTTATTACGTGGATTACCACATGGCAATTTTGGGCAAACACTTTCTTCATAAGGTAAATACAAAGTTTTGACTAAGTTATACTAATTACGTTCATTCATGATTATCTGTTGCAAATATCTTCATCTCTTAGATATAGAGTCTTATATTTGACAACGAAGAAAACAGTTAATAGCATCCATAGAATCAGCTAGGTTGGAAAGACCTGTAAGATCATCAAGTGCAACTGTTACCCCAGGATTGCCAAGTCCACCACTAAACCGTGTCACTAAGGGTGTAATATACACATTTTTTGAACATTTCTAAGTACGGTGATTCTACCACTGCCCTGGGTGGCTTGTCCAATACCTGTTCATCCTTTCAGTGAAGAAATTTTTCCTAATATCCAACTTCAACCTCCCCTGGTACAGCTTGAGGCCATTATCTCTTGTCCTATTGCTCATTACCTGTGTGAAGAGACTGACCCCCACCTCACTATAACCTCCTTTCAGGTAGTTGCAGAAAGCCATAGGATGTGTGTCGTCCCCTCCTCCCCCCTCCCCCCCCCGCCGCCCCGAGTTTTCATGTTTCAGGATGATAAATGGACTTTTTTTCTTAATCAATCATGAAATAAAGTTTTCCCTTTTTTTAGACAGAAAACTGCAACATTTTTCATTGGAACTTTAAGAGGAAACTTTAAGAAGACATTATGTCAAGAGAGTTTTCTGAGGAACAGAAACACTACAAACTTTATACTGCAGGAACACTTTGACTCCCAGAGGGATCCATGATGCTAACAATCAATTTAAAACTATTTTATCTGCAAAACACAGCAATAATCTGCATATGCCAAAGTACAGTCAATATAATTATTTGCCACATGTGGACTGATTCTATGTTTGGGCTTTTAAAGATAAAATTACCTGACTGGCTCTTGAACTAAATAAAGTGTTGAGGAAAATGTTCCAGCCTGTTTTAGGATTTCATGAAGGAGTGGACAGACTCCTTGCATTGATTCTCTTTGGTAATATTAAAACACTTTGAGTAGGCAAGTATTTTGTTTGTTTTTTCTTTTTTTTTTTTTTAAATGCTCTCATAATATTACTTTTGCTGTTACTTAATATTTAAAAAATGAAACAAAATTATTTTTTTTTTATTTACTTTCTCCTGCCACCACCCTCGCCCCATGGGTGTTTTTAGTAATTGATCCCTGCATCCCTAATTGAGCTCCTTAATATCTAGAAACATACACAATCATTTCTGGGCAGTGTGAAGAGTTTCAGTTCAAGGAGTCAAGCATTATTGTTTTGAAACCAGCCTTTTTTTCTGTTGTTGCTTTTTAAACTCAGTATTATTTGTATCCCTACAGAAAGCATTTATTTTTTTTTTCCAAAGGATAAGAGTCTTTTTCAGTCAGCAGTTGTTGCAGTTGTTACAAAAAGGTTTCATGAAAATTAATGTTTTGTACTACAGCAGTTGTGGTGTTCTATCAAATTCTGTCACATACTTGCCTTATAAAAAAAGTTGTCACAACATCTGTCACAAATAATGCAAGCACATCTCACTATTCTTTTTGTCAGTAAAAGTAACAAGTTCCTTGATTTAGAATGCAGCTTTCAATTGGATGTCAATTCATATGACAACAATTTACATTTCCAATGTACCACTACTAGCATGTAACTGAATTTTGGCAGCTTTTCCTAGTTCTTTGATATCAGGAAAAATGCATATTGCCAGCAGCTCCAACTTTTGCAGTCTCATGAAAAATCATCTCTTCTAATTTGGTAGAATCTACAAATTGATGCAACAGGCATATATTGCTATCCTAGCCAAGACAAACTCTAAAGACAAAGTGCAAAATACTGTATCCTGATGCAGGATATCAAAGAGACAGTAGAATTTCAGGTACCATGTAGTTAAAAGAAACAAACAAAACAAATACAAAACCAAAACTAAGGAAAAAAAAAAAAAAAACACAAAAAAACACAAGACAAAAACCCAAAGAACCTCAGAAAGAACTTTTGAAGAAGCTCTGAAATAATCAGTATCCAGTTATTAGCTAATGTAACAGTTACAGTATTAATGCAAAATTTGCTGTCTGCCCTTATTCTAGGAGAGAAAAAGTCTGAAGAATAAAAATCAGTTGTTGAATGTTACAGAAGGAAACATTGCCGCTGCCACTTAGCTTTTGACAAAGTAATTCCTCAAATCATCTGTTCTTTCATCAGAAATGTTAAAATATCTTTGTTTTGACTACTTTTTGAAACACACATCAAGTTTTCTCATGAAAACATATCTAATGCTTACTTTTCAAGTAAAATTGACCTCTATTGCTCTTCCAGCTATTTTAGTTTTAGCTTAGGGAGAACTGCCTTTGGGTACTTATATGTCATCTGACTACTCATCTATTGTTGAAGGATATATCAGTAATGCAAATATCTACCTGCATATCTCCAACACTGATGTTCACTGCTATTGATATAATCAAAGACAACAGTCTGATATTTCAGTGACAAGTTTCATATAATCAAGACTAAACAATTTTCTAGCTGTAGTAGATGATTTACCATCTCTTCCTCATTCTAGACTTCTACAGTTTATGGAACAAGTCTGTCTGTCTTTCATCATCTCATGCTCTCTGATGAGAGCAGAAATATTAGAAGCAATTATTATCTTTGTTCCTCATTCCCTGTTCCCTTGTCTCTGCTCACGATCTGTAATCACACTTGCTCACACTCTTTGGTTGGCTGTTTCTCTGCAGAACAGACCTAACTCTGTGGCACTTTCGGTCACCATAGAAATATTAGGAAGGATGTCAGCCATTGTATTTCTCAGTAGGATATGACCACGATGGCACTGAGCACTGCTCTGAAAGCAGAAGTCAACTTAGTTTGCTCTTTTAAAAAGTCATGTCATAGAATCACAGAATGGTTAGGGTCAACAAAGAAAAGCAGACAGGTCAAGAGGACTGTGTGCAGAATGACCTATCATTTCCTATTATTCTATGAAATTAAGAGATTTTTCACACAATGTAGTTGCTAATAGAACTAATTACTATGTAAAATTAAAAGAGGAAAGAGAGATTTCTGCTATTTGCAAGCCCGTGCTATCTGGAGAGTCATCTACAGTAATACAGATTACTGTCATAAAATGAAGGGAGAGAGGCAGAGGGAGTTTAGAGAATCATAGAATCATAGAATCATAGAATAGTTAGGGCTGGAAAGGACCTTAAGAGCATGGAAAAAATGTGTGATGTAAAGCTAGAAAACTGGGGTAGAAAAACTGAAAAGGAGTACAAACTACCATTTTATTATGGATACTTCTTTTGCTAGGAACTCTGAGAATCCCTTTTTCCGTCTTCCAGAATGAACGAATTCAAACTCTTAATTCTGTCTTTGTTTTAAAAATGATAAAATACTGTTGCCACATTTCTTGAAGATTACTAATATTGGATTCTGCAGCATGTGCTGAATACAATTCTAGAGAAAAATGAGCATTAATTAAATTCCTTCCTGAGCCATGCTACACAAGCCACATAAAAAAGACCAACTATAACTGTAACTTATTTCTGCACTCTTACCTGGTACAGGTTTTCAATAATAGTCTGATGAATTCTACAGTATGCTATCACTTACATTTCATGGAATTTAATAAAACTGAATCCTGTATATCCTGCTGCTTCTAACTATTGATCAAGAAACTAAATGAAAGAAAACAAGCTGCAAAGCCTGGTCCTCAGAAGAAAATACCAGATCATATTTTAAAAATAGGTGAATGAGGTCCTTTGAAAGACTGATGACAACATTAATATTTCTTACGTCATAAATCTTGACAGCTGCACTTTCAACAACTTGCTATAGAATAGAAAAAGTAGACCAGTATTCTGCATTATCTTTAATAACAGCAAAGCAGCCCACTTCTGATTTCACTTTCTGATTTACATTCCATCATAGGTATAAATAAAATTCTGAGTGGTAACGCAGACTAAATTTTATTTAGTTAACTGAGCCCTGAAAAAATCAAAGTAGAAGACCACATTCCCTTTGTAAACTGCATTGTTACACCTGCTTATTACAGATACTTTCAAAGAGTAAGTAACCTACTGCAAGACAGCTGAAATAGGATGTTAAATACAAAGGTGTAACCTTCTTTCTTTTGATTTAAATTAGGCTTTTGTGGAGTAGGTATATTTTGCATGTATTTTTCACCTGTCAGGTAATCCTGAAACAAACCCTCACATCAAGATATACTATAAAGATTAAAATGGAAATTCTGAGAATCATAAAGATTCATGTTTATAAACTTGCCTATTATGTTTTTATTCACAGAGCTCTGAAAGCATAGTGTCAGCTTTTTATCCAGACTCTTTTCATTACTACTCCCTGTTGGTGTTGCAGCACATGCTGTGAATGACCCAGAGATTCCTGAAGCTATATACAGAGAGAAAATTGAACCTGAAAGCTTTATTAGGCAAGTTTGTCTTTAGCTTGTGCCTGATGTCAGCTGTATTGACAAATAGAACTGCTCGTAAAACTGGGTCCTGACCTTGAAAAATCTCCAATCAAATGGTAACATTCAGTTTTGTGCCACATTCCTATCTATTAGATGTAGCAGAAGTGAAAAGGCTTCTTAAGGAAAATCAGATGGAATAAGCAGAAAACTTCTCTTCAGCACACAGTGGGAAAATTAGATATATGGTAATGTACCCATAATAGTACTAACTCAAGCTGTCAACCTGTGAACCTTTTTAATGTAAATTAAAATTATTCAAAATCAATACATTTAGAACTATTTATATAAACTACTGCTTATCCCCTCATCCAAAAGCCACCAAAAGAAAAATTAAAGATAACAGTCTATTCCTTCATACTATTCCACTTTATACAAGGGTGAGCATACTTTGTTAGACCAGTTGGTTTAAGCAAGTGTCTGCTCTTACTGCTGTCCACTGATAAAAGAACTCAGAGTATTTATGTTATGTCCTTACTGCCTTGCTCCCTACTAATTTTCTCTCTTGTACTTTGTTCTAGTAAAAGTTTACACAAACTTAATTATAACTAATATTAAAAATAGACATTTCATTTAGATTCAACATGCACCTATTCTAAACATGGCTATTATTAGATATAATATTTCTTTTTGTTGCAACTCTCATGCTAGCAGTCTTATTTACTGGTGTCCTAAAGCTAGTGTGCACTAAAATGGGCTACTGGTGATAACATTGCCTTCTAATTCAGTGTGGAACTACTTGTTACAAGAGATGCATGCTGTGGATTTTTAGCTGTTCAACTCTGTGGAGAATGATTCTGCAAAATTAAATATCTACCATGTCCTCCAGACAGCCAGTTAAATAGTTAATAGCAGTTTTTTTTTTAAATGGAGATGTTATGTGCAATATATATATATTTTTTTTTTTTTAAATACCAACACGTTTGCATTAGTATTGAAAACACTGTAGAAGCACACGTCCCTAGATCATTCAGTCTTCCCCAAGGAATTCTGAGCATTCTTGGTCTCCGTTATACAATACCAGCTCCTATAAACAATAGAGACGCTCTATCTGATTTATAAATTTGTTTTTAAGTCTGAATACATATATTATCTTTTCAGGTGCATATAATATAATGCACAAGAATTTTTTAAGACTAGCATTTGGAAATTCTGAAAGAAACCACAGTTCTGAACTAGATCATATGTGTTCACTCAAGTACTGTGTATTATATATAAACAATGACTGCTTCAGAGTACATTAGCTATGAAATACTACAAAACAGTAAATATCATCTATTGTGCATTTTTGCCCAAAGCTAGTTATTGTAAATTTGTTTACTACATATTTTCAGTGTCTCTTTGTCGTGGTTTCAGGAGTAATTCAATCTGCCTGCCCACTCACTCCTCCCAACCTTCTTCCCCCCCACTTTGGGGGGGGGGGAAGGAATGGGAAGAGGAACGGAAAGAACGCAACTCCTACGGGTTGAGATAAGGACTGTTCCGTAACTAAGGTATAGCACAAATCACCACTGCCGCCACCAATAACAACAATAACCAGAGAAAAACAGGGGAAGAGGACAAAGCTGCTCACCACTCGGCGATCGAGCTGTGAACTGCCTCCTTCCGGATTCCTGCCCCCAGGAGTAAAACTGGGCATGACGTACTGTGGTATGGAATACCTCCTTGGTCAGCCCAGGTCAGGTGTTCTCTCTCTCCTTCCGCCCAGCTTCTTCCAGGCTTCCCTCCTCCCTGGCAGAGCATGAAACTCAGAAAGTCCTTGATCAAACCAAAACATTCTAAGCCATAACTATAAACACTGGTGTTGTCAACACCGTTCCCAAGCCGAAAATCCAAAACACAGTGCTACACCAGCTACTACTCAAAGGGGAAAAATGCCTGCTGCTGCTGAACTCATGACACTCTTAAATATCTCTCAAAACCAAATGGTTTGTTTGCTTTTAAAGAGGCAGTGGAGTGTCACATGATCCAGCTCAGAATTCCATAGAAAGAATAGATTTCAACACATATAATTTCAAAACCAAAACATTCTTCATGCCCACTGGAAATATTTAACCAAGTATCATTTCAGATATTTAACAGGGCAGACTTCAATATGCAGGATACTGCTATGCCCAATATGTACATCTGCCTATCTAAGAATGAATATAGAAAACTAGAACACTCAATTATACATTTAGTATGAAAACAAAATTCCAGGTGCATAAAATACAGACACTAGCACTACAAAACCCCTTTCAGCTTCTGAGGTTGCTAGATTTACAAAAAAACACAGAACAGTGTGGGTTGGAAGGTTCCAACTGCCCTGCCATGGAAAAGGGCACCTCCCACTAGACCAAGTTGCGCAAAGTCACATCCAGCCAGGCCTTGAACACTGCCAGTGAAAAAGCATCCACACCTTATCTGAGCAGCCTGTTCCAGTGCCTCACCACCTTCATAGTGAAGAATTGCTTCCTACTATCTAGCATAAATCTTCCTTCTTTCAGTTTAAAGCCATTCCCACTTGTCGTATCACTAGATGCTTCTTTTAAAAGTCTTCCTCCACCATTCTTGTAGGCCTCCCTTAGGTATAGGTTTTAAACATTATGCTATTTTACCAAGGTATGTGTTTTCACATACACACTTTTGTTTGCTGCTAATTTTTCCTTAAAAATCTATGGGCTCATAATTGTATAATTTTAGAAGCACTAGTACATGTTCTTTATGCTATATTACATTCCAACAAGTATGTATTAATTTCAGCTGCATCAAGCCACAGTGTCACATATATTCAGAGAGCAACAATGCTAATATTCTTCAGGATCTGTTTTATAAGATCTTATGAGCGTAGAACAAAGCAGCATGACTAGCCTAGGTGGGGACTTTTTTCATGGTGGCAAGCTAAACTTTCCCAAGCAGACTGAGACATACCTTAGGATGCAGGCCTTCAGCTAAAATATCAAAGAATACGCAAATGAAATTCAGTTGTCCCTAGTTCCCTAGATTTGCAAATATCACTTTTCAATTCAAACCCCAAAACCTCAAGGTATAAACTCTGCAGATGGCTGCTGTGAACATTTTTTTCTACACCCCAACTGAGTAAGCAATGAGTTCTCTTTTGGTTAAATCATCTGGTGAAGTTAAAACTTTCTTCTAATGTACTCAATACATCGCTCCTCTCTCATTCTCCCTTATTAATTCTAAATCCTGAAAAGCCTTCTTCTACTGTACATGGAAGCCTGGTCTGTGGCTCTGTGCCTGTAGTCTCTGACTTCTACTCCCAAAACAAATCATGCTGAAAGCACATTAGAGCTTTGATTGCATGTATTTGAAAAAAGTTACCTAAAGATCATAGCAGGTGCTATGAGTTATGGTGGTACAGTATTAGTGTTCTTCAAATTCTTTGTACTAAATATACAATAATTAACAATGCATATAAAGTCTTTCTGCCAAACGCATCTCTAACTTAGCTACAATTCGTAAAACAAAACCACTTTTTAAAAAAACCTTTTTTTTAGGTCTGCTACAAGCTGCTACAAAATTAGACTGATAACTTGTGGGTTTGAAGGGACAAATTCTACTTATTTTCAGATGTAAATTACAATTACCATTGTAATTAACATGAACATTCTACATTTTTATTCATTTCAGAGTCATATATTTTTCTGTTTTGCTTGAATAGGCATTTCATAAAAAAGACAAAAACTTATAAAAATTCAGGGGAAAAATAAAATTGATTGCACACAAAGTACTGTTCACTGAATAAGTTAAACAAACTACTAGAGTGCAAATACAATGCACCCCTCTCAGTTTCATTAGCTGCACATGCAAAATGTAAAATTAGTTGAGAAAGTATTTTCAGCTCTATCCATTCACAGCTAAAGTGAAGCTAAGTTTAAAGTTTCACTAACTTCAAGTATAGCATAATTGAAAATAAGTACATAAAAGAAATTTTATTTTTAAGTATAGTTCTAACTGAAAGTGCCAAACTTTTTCCCTAATGTCTTGCTTGAAAGAAGGTAAAATGTCGTCTACAGGACTAAAGTCAGGAATGTCTCCCATCCCACAATGCATTCAGATAAGGTTACAAAGCCCTATGTAACTTTACCTAACTTATTAAGAAAGTACAATGGTATCACTTCAGTATACTAGAAGTTACATAATTGATACTATTAAAATTTGCCCCTTCTGTAAACGAACATTCCAAAACTTCATTTCTTTCTGCTTATAACATTTTCAAACTGCTGGTTTAGCAATGCATCAAGGTATTTGGCTAGAGACATTCACACAATTTCAAGTACAGATAGCAAGTGTGACTTCCTTTCCAAATCGTCTTGGAAGTCAATCTTTGCTAAGTTTTTAGGCATACCCTTCAGCTAAGTACATTTTTCAAGCTGGAAAATTAGTACTTTTCCTTTATGCCCAAGGGCACACTGGACTGGTGGGATATTAAGGACATTTTTTAGTGCTTCTACTGCCAAACAAACTATAATACACACATCTTGAAATAATTATAAGCAGGGTCCTTTACCTCTGCAACAGCCACCAGATGTTATATTTAGTAAGACCCTCTGGCTGAATTCTTGTAGCCAGACTACACCAAATGATACCTGACAGGGCAGTAGAGATTAGTCAATTACATCTTCATTCCCTAGTCTCAAACACAGATGCTAACATTATTAAATTCTGATGTCCACAAAAGCCACTGCAGAATCAGGAAGCGAATAATTATCAACATGAGATACTGCCATTGCCTCACAGAGTCCTTCCAAAATTATTTTTGTGCATCTTTCTTTAAAAAAAAATTGCCTTTCATGAAGCAATTGTTTGATGTTATTTGCTTACCTTTCATCTTTGATTTTGTCAGGCTTGGTTAAGCTAGCTCTCCTACAGTCAGTTTAAGTCTATGCACACCAAAGCATGGTCCCTGAGAATCAGTAGCAAGTCCATCAAATTTTCTATAATGTAAATGGTTAAAATAACTACAGAACTTAAAGCATAGTAGAAAAAAAAAAATTACATTAAATTTCAGCCAGTCCCCCCTTTTTTAAATTAAATACAAAAATGTTTTAGCTACACATAGCACTTTCTATCTTTGCAGATGTAGAAGAGAAGGCTCAGGGAAGTCATATTCATGTGTGCAAATATCTGAGTAGTGGAATAAAGAAGACAGAGGCAGACTCTCTTTAGTGATGCCAGAGGTGCCATGTGAAAATTGAAATACCATAAAACTTGTCTGTTTTACTGTGAGAATGGTTCAACACTGGCACAAGTTGCCTGGGGGAGGTTCTGGGGTATTCATCCTTGGAGACAGTTAAAACCTGACTGGATCCAACTGTGAGCAACCTGCACTAATTGATTGTGCTTTGAGCAAGAGGAATAAATGTCTCTCTAGGTCCCTTCTGAACTCTACAGTTCTGTCGTGATACATCTATAATGTGATTGCAGTAAACTGACTCAAATGAAGAAAAATTATGAATTAGTGTTACAAGCACAGGTTCAAATTTTTAGTGCTCTTGGCAATAGAAAGGAAATCAATGTTCCTGCTTAATCCTTTATAAAATACCAGTGATTTCAATTTCTGTGTGTATAATTCCATCCGCTGGGTCTCAAAAATGTTAGTAGTCAGAGCCTGTGTCCTGAATTAAGGTAAAGGAATAATTTTGCAATTATCCAACTAAAGACAAGTTAATATAGGAATCTGTTGTACTACTACTGTGTATTTTTTCTTATTCTGTTATTATCATTTCCTTTGTAACAGCAGACACACAGTTCAGCAACACTCCCTACCCCTGAAATCTGACATAACCTGCTTACACAGAAAACTAACGCAAGTTTATTGACCCAGCACAGCAAAAAATGATTACACATCTCCTTCAGTTCCCCCAAGCCATTACATGAATTTCTACAGTATGCCTCAGAACAAAACCCTGTAAAGCAAGAATTATGCTACACTACAAGTTCAAAAAAAAAAAAAACAAAAAACAACAAAAACTAGTGGTATTTAGCCCTTCTTAGAAATTTAAATTATTGACATTGAACCACAGTAATTCTAACTGACTAAAACAAAATGATAGCTTCTATTTAGTAAGATTCAACACTTCCTAAGGAAGATAGCTATTTTGCTTGAATTCATATATGCTATTCTGACAGAAGTTGGACTGTCTTCTGGCATTGAATATTCCATATTCTGTTTATATGGCACAACTATTTACTTTTCCGAAAAAAGACTTTTCTGCTTTGCTGTTCTAGAGTCACTTGTAGAAAGCAGAGAATTCTCCAATTTCAGGTTTTCTTATGTGCTACCCAATAAAACATGTTAAAAGCAAGAGAGATCAACATCCTACAAGTGATCAAATCACAGGTGATTACTGTAGCTGTATTATAGCTTTGAGTTACATGCAATGTGACAAGGGGTATGGGGGTGAAGGATTTCCTTCCGCTCCCACATCTGATGAACAGCATTCTAAAGTGTACAGGGGAGTAACATTCTTCAATCCAAGCAACTGAGATAACTTAATATCAAGCAAACAATCTTTGAGACTTCAGAAACTCAGATAACCCAATACTTCCATCATGCATTTCTTTTCTATCCATACTTAATCACTACAGTTCAAAGAAAAGCAGTGGGGAAAAAAAAAATCCATTTATCAAGGAGATAAAAATGAGTTTGCAGTCTTTGTAGGGAACAAGCAGGTGCAAAGAGATATGAGAAGAATCTGATATAAATATTGTCAAAAAAAAAAAAAATTCAATGGAGACAGTCTCTTGTTGTGAATTCACCAACTCAAGACACCCAGAGACTTATATCACAGACTTTAAGTGCAGAATTACTCTTATCATGTTGTCATACCATCTTCTCTATGAATACACAAGATTTGTCTTGAAACAGGCTCAGTTCATTGCCCTATCATAAAAAGTAAATTCAGAATTTCAGTCTTTGAGCAATTTACATCCACTTGACCTGTAACATCTTTTAATTTAAATAATTCTTCTCCCTTTATAGTATTTCCTCCATAAATATATGTAGAAGGCCAGAATCGCATCTCAGCTCTTCACAGAATAAAGAAACAAGACTTTGAAACAGTAATAATTTGAAAAGCATCCTACAATCTTTCCATCAATACCGTAATCTAATTTGTCTTCTGGGACACATTATACAAAATAAAAAGGAAACAATAAAAATACCAACTTGAATTCCACACTAACACTGCTCCCATTTACAAGCTAAAGGTGACATTTTTTTAAGGATGCTGAATGAATTTAGATGGGCTCCAGCCATTTTCATTTTAACTGTATGAATAGTAATTAATTTCAAAAGATGGATATACTGAAGTACTTACAGACACCTGAAGAGAAAAGGCCAAATCCTGCTAATGCTGGCTTTTCCTTTAGTTGTTGAATTAAGTGGTTTATTGCCTTCCAGTCAGCATTCAAGTCTTCTAATTTTTGCTAGGAGATAAAATTATAATATATTAAATTTGTAACACATAATTAAATGTAAATAAATATAAAATAAATTCATTATTTTTCCTCCACCTGATGAATCAGCTCAATTAAAAAAACAACAAAAAAAAAAAAGCCCTGGCTTGTCCTGCTCCCTGGTCAACATGGCTTTGCACTTTCTTAGGGAACACAAGATGATAACTTCTTTAACACACAGTAGAAAGGTGGGAATCTTTAATCACTACAAACTGGAGATACTAAATTTTAAAACTAAAATACAAAGGAGAGTTATGTATTAAAAAAAAAAAAAAACAAACAACCTTGTCAAGAAAAACCTCTGCAATTTGCAATATCAAAAATGCAGAACACATTCTTCCACCTATTTAGAAAAAAAAAAAAAAAGTAAAAAAGAAAATCTAAGGAGTCTTCAGGGAGTCATTAACCTCAGTGTGTGGGCATGCAATCCTGCCAGTAATGGCTAATCTGTTACTTTTAAACAAAACTTTAGTGAAAGTCTGGAATGTGATTTATATCAGACCTCAGATAACCTCAACAGGACTTCAGTCTTGAAAATGTTGTTCCCACCTTTCTAAGGACTGTAAGGAAAGATTAAGCATTGCAGTTCTACACTGGCATCTATAAAAACTCTTGAGATGAAGACTGTTTCTTTTTTATGCCACTCCCTGATTGCCTGCAATAAAAAGCAGCAGAGAGTGCTAATGCCACTTAGGTGTGCTTTAAGCATTCTTGTCCAATTCACAATTTGATCCTGCCATGATGGAAACAGGATGCTTATAATGAAAGGTACTTTAATTATGTAGAGTCTAAGATGACAGGGACTAATAAAAAAGCATAGGGAACAATACTCATTAAATTGAAGATGCAGTGAGGTAGCACAATTTTATACTCTGTCAGGGGAATGTTTCTAGAATTTGCCTCAAGCTTCACCATAAATACTCTAAACCGGTAAAGCAGTTGTACACCTTTCACCAGTGGCAGCAGGAATATAACCTTGTACAAACTCTTGACAGATTTTTGTGTGAATACTTTTTGATGGGGCGGAAGAAAAAGAATATAATTCTGCATTAGGGAATAAATCAACTTTTAACTTCTAAGAGCAATTTAAAAACTGTATTAAAAATTAAATAAAAAATCAGGAATATTAGAGATTCTCCTTGATAATAGCCTATGAGAACTAAATAGAAAAAGCAATCAGGTATACTTGATAAAAATTCAGAATCATACTTATGCTTTATTTCTGTGTGGATTACATATGTGGGCACACAGAGACATATTTTGGACACATATCAGATTTTAAAGTTCCTTTATTTTCTGGTGTTGTAGCCCAACAGCCTACTTACAGAGCTGAAAAATCAAGAGTATTTCAATATCTATTTATAGAATCATAGAATCATAGAATAGCTAGGGTTGGAAAGGACCTTAAGACCTAGTTCCAACCACCCTGCCATGGGCAGGGACACCTCATACTAAACCAATAAATAGTAGCAGAGAGTGCAGAGAGCCCTTAAAAACAAAAGCTGGACAGTTTATACTGTCAAAGTCTGGCTTCATTTTACAATATACTCAACAGTAACTTGGGAAGGAGATATGGATGGTATAAATAAAATATTGGTCTTCACTATGAGTAACTGTTTAACTATTCATGTGGATGTGAGCCAGGGCTTTCCTTCCAGAGTTGCCAAAATATAAAATGTGCCCACCACCAACATTATGGGGGTTTTCTGAGGAAACCTCTACACCACTAACAGAAGAGTAGCTAGTTTTAAACTTGTTTCAGAATTATATTTGGATCGAATTTTGCATCTGCCATAAATTATCGTGCATGTATTAAAATGTTAACTTCTTCGAGCACAGCAATTTTACTGTAATTGTAAGTCTAGAACTTTGTTGACAACTATGAACATCAAAATATGTTGCATTGAGGAGCACTTGTATCGATTTCCTTTAAATGTCAGCACTGATACAATTTAAGAGATGTTAGTATTCATACATGAACTAATCTCACTGACAGCACTAAAAGTAGATGGAGAAGTGATGTAATCTTAAATGCAAGACTGATGACAATGAAAATGAATTCCTCACTACTTACTCTCTCACACAACACACAAAAGGACAGAGTGCTGTGGTAGGGGAACTACAGCTCTTCCATTGTCATAGAAACCCTTTCCTGAATAAACTGTACTTTCTGAGCGCTGTTAATCATGAGATTGGGATTTATGTTCTTTTAATTGCCAATGTCATCAGCCATAACCTCTCCTTCCTATACACAACAGCTTTACAGAAATGCATTTCTAAAGCATGAAATCCATTTTATAGAAGTGAATAGGTCTGATTATTAAAGCGGTAGTGCTTAAAGGATCACATATCTCATCCCATTCCTGTATCTTAAATCAAAAAATACTAGGATTTCTTTTGACAATAAAAATATTTTTACAGTCCTCCATTGAAAAATTCTATTTTAGTATGCTTAGTGAAATTGTGAAAATATATTTATCTCAGTGAAGTAACTATAAGACTAAATATGTGCTAGTATAAATCCATGGGAATTGATTTACATTCCAAACACTCTCATGGAAGTATATCATAAAGATTTTCAAGATAACTAGCTAAACATTAGGAAATGTCATTAACTATGAACATTAATTCATATACCATGTGCATAATTGCACCAGTATCTTTAATACTCTCACACATACTGTCTTCCAGCACCAGAGAGGCTTGTAGTGTGAATGAATCTGTAAGACTTCTACTTTATTGAAAAGAATCAGAAGATCTGAGTTAAGGAAATCAGAGAGAAAGAAAGAAAGCTAAAACAAAGGTGCCGCAGACAACTAAATATTCCACAAAGCTGTCAAGCAATGCTAAGCAAGCATTTAATGCTTTTAAAGAGGCCATGCAATTTTATCTTTTTCTCTGTGACACAAAATAAAAAAAGAGTATAAGAACTGCTGCTTGCACTATGATTGCAATCCATATCTTGTACTGAATTAGGTAGTATTCAGCCTAAACCAAGGTCACCTTAATTCAAGAATTTTCTAAATGAACAAGTGCTTAACTTCTCAACCTTGCTAAAATATTTTCAAAAACACTCATCCATGTAAAAGTTATTTCTGTTTACACAAAATATCTTTGTGACATTGGCTGAAAAGTCTATATTGTGACATATAAACAGCAGGAAGCGCAGGAGTTACTTTTGAAGAACGATGACAAAAGATCGACTCAGAATAAATGGGGAGAAGTGTAAGGAAACCTACATCATGAAGAAAACTCTTCAACAGTCCTGACAGCATATATT
>JASSUY010044213.1:0-23900 GCA_032466535.1 Forpus xanthops
CAGTGCCT
Organism: Forpus xanthops; assembly: GCA_032466535.1. NCBI lineage: Eukaryota > Metazoa > Chordata > Aves > Psittaciformes > Psittacidae > Forpus > Forpus xanthops. The sequence continues at coordinate 9 of JASSUY010044213.1, forward strand.
CACCACCCTTACAGTAAAGAATTTCTTCCTCATATCCAATCTAAACTTCCCCTGTTTAAGTTTGAACCTATTACCCCTTGTCCTATCACTACAGTCCCTAATGAAGAGTCCATCCCCAGGTTCTTTATAAGCCTCCTTCAGATACTGGAAGGCTGCTGTGAGATCTACACACAGCCTTCTCTTCTCTGGACTGAATCTACAGTGCTTTAAGTAAAACATAGTATTTACAATGATAGTTCTTTTTATGTATTTTTTAGAGAGATGCCTTTTCACTGTTTTTTGCTCTACAGCTGTTTCCCCATGGTATTGTCTGTTGGGCTTTATAATCTAATGCAAAAGCTTAAGCTTAAGCACATGAATAGCTGCTTTTAAAGCAGGGACACCACTTACAGAATACCAAGTTCAATATATGTTTTGTGAGTTGTAGGAGTTTAGTGTAAAGTACTGAAATAGAAGATCTGCTCTCATGTAACATTATATATTCTTGCAGCTTTCTGTTGCATCCTTTCAGTATCAATCCCTAACTTAAGTTACTTATGTGCAGCTATTAATTCACGAAGAATGAATAGAGTCCCTGAATTTCAGTGTATGGGTAACTGTAAACTGTGTATGAACAGCTGTAACTAGGATTTTTGCTTTTGGGCTTGGTTTGAGAGTGCTTTTGCCAAAGTGGGTATTACTTTTTTCATGGTGTTTGCTGCAAAAGGAAACCAGAAAGTGTTACATGGTTGCCAAGGCTGCAGAGAGCAAAAATAAACTTTAGTTGGTGAAAGCTTCTTAGAGAGGGAAAAAAAAAACAACCTGGCTTCAGTTTAAGGAAGAAGCAAAGTTAGAGGAGAATCCTTGTTTTAACTGTGACAATTTGCTTTTAGCTTATTTGCTGTGTGGAGCTTTAATAATAAACACATCTTCTTTGTGCACAGGTGGCTATAATTCAGTTCAGTGATGATCCCAGGACAGAATTTAAATTGAATGCATACAAAACCAAAGAGACTCTTCTTGAAGCTATTCAGCGAATAGCCTACAAAGGGGGAAATACAAAAACAGGTAAGAAAAGTTATGATTATGATGTAGATTTTCTCCCTGCTACTCTATGTGCAGTAATTATTTCCCATTTGCTGTGTGGTTTAAATTTATCAGTGCAAAACCAGTGAGAACATGGAATCTGCATAGCAGAGGTGGTTGGTTGAGCCTCAAAGAAATCTTTGTAATCTGCAGTTTACACCCTTCACTCTCTACTGCTGGATATTCACCCTCTGACCAATAGGGCTGTCAAGGGTCAGGGACGAAGGGAGAGAGGCAGGTAGGCAGAAGGGAATGACTTTGTGGGTTGTGGAAGATAGAATGAGGAGTAATACGAAAGCAGCTTGGCAAGTGGAAAAGTGGGATTGAGTTTACAGTGTGTGTAAAAAAATGGCCAGAGAGCAGGGTCTGTTTGGTTATAAGCCAGGACCGTTAAGCCTCAGTGGTATGCTTAAGACTGGGCTGGGAAAGATGTCTGATAACTGAGTGTAGCTGCACTGTAATTAATCCCTTAACTTAGCTCTCCAATGTGAAGAAATTAAAGATGAGTGCTGAAAGGGTTAAAATCTGTTTTAGTTGGAAACTGCTTACTCAAGAAAATCATAGAGTCATAGAATAGTTAGGGTTGGAAAGGACCTCAAGATCATCTAGTTCCAACCCTCCTGCCATGGGCAGGAACACCTACCACTAAACCATGCCACCCAAGGCTATGTCCAACCCAGCCTTGAACACCACCAGTGGTGGAGCATTCACAGCTTCCCTGGGCAACCCATTCCAGTGCCTCACCACCCTTACAGTAAAGAATTTCTTCCTCATATCCAATCTAAACTTCCCCTGTTTTAGTTTGAACCCATTACCCCTTGTCCTATCACTACAGTCCCTAATGAAGAGTCCATTCCCAGCATCCCTATAGACCCCTAAGAACAGTTTGATAACTGAAATAAAATAAAAATATAATAATAATAGTACTGATAATAACAATAATTAGTAATAGGCAGATAAGAAGACAGAGAAGAACAAACTACAAGAAAAGCAAGTAATGCACAGTACAATTGCTCACCACCTACTGACCGATACGCATCCTGTCCCCAAGCAGTGATTGGTCCCTTCGGGTCACATCCCCCAGTTTATATACTGGGGGTGATGCTGTGGTGTAGAATTCCCTTTGGCTAGTTCAGGTCAGCTGCCATGGCTCTGCTCCCTCACAGCTTCTTACACCAATCCTCAGTGGCAGATCATGAGAGACTGAGAAGTCCTTGACCAGTGTAAGCACTACTTAGCAACAACTAAAACATCAGTGTCCTATGAACATCATTCTCACATTAAATCAAAACCACAGCACTGTATCAGCTAATAGGAAAAAAACTAACTCTATCCCAACCAAAACCAGGACACCCACACATGCCATATTCTTGATCTTCACATTCTGGATTGAGAAGCAGAGGCCTGAAACAATTAGATTTTCAAAGGTTATGGTCAAAAGTAAACTTTTCTAAATCTCTATTTTATTAATTACAGAATGCACCAATTTACAGACTACTTGGGACCCAACAGATTTCTCTCTATTGATGCCTACCATATGCTATGAGAAGCCAACAGAAACTGTGTTTATGTCACAGTGAAAGTATGTTGACGATTTTTTTTCTGTTTCAGGCAAAGCCATTAAACATGCAAGAGAAATCTTGTTTACTGGAGATGCAGGCATGAGAAGAGGCATTCCAAAGGTTTTGGTTGTCATTACTGATGGGCGGTCACAGGATGATGTGAACAAAGTCTCCAGGGAAATGCAACTAGATGGTAAAGCATGTAGTAGTTTTAAGAACTATTCACATTTTCCTTTTCTTCTTTAATTATAACTGTGTAAGTATGGGCATTATGTAAGGTAACTTTTGCTCCATTAAAATTTTCAGTTTAAAAAAACCCAGGGAAAGTCAGAATCTCAGTAGGATAAGGTTAGAATCTGGATTTGTGTGTGATTAATGCAATTATTTTTCATTTTGGTGGCAGTGCTAAAATTATGCAGTAGTCAATGGAACTGTTCCCATGATGAATAATTTAGGGGACATGATCCTGAGAGTCTGGACTGATGTCTATGAAGTGTAGCCGTGCAGTTACCAGCAAACTGGACTGTTTTACTCCCTATATAAGAGGTCCTTTGAAAATTCTCTCATATGTTCTTTTACTGATTCTGATCTGCTCTCTTGTTACACTAATTACCTTTAGGAATTTTTTTTTAAAGCACCAGTTTTAGAGATTCAAGCAGCCAGAGCATTGTGAGTCTAAGCATAAAAACTGAGTTAGTTATTGTAGAAATGTCTCATACTGAGGCTTGTATCAAAATCCAAAGGCCACAGTGTGTCACATGGAACAAAATTAAAGGGTGGAAAAGAAAAAGCTATCATCCTTTTAATGTGAGGAAATTTAGCAATAATTAGATTTGTGCTCTTTTATTTGCCTTTACACTTTGGCAGCTAGGAAATTACCAGTGTACATTAGTGATTTTTAAAATCCAGTTCAATCGTTGATCTTGGCTGCCTGCTTATATTACAGCTAGATGCTGAGTGCAGTGCCTTCATAAGTAAAATCGCATCACAAAATAGTAGGGCATGCATAACTTGTTTCAAGTAGCAATTAAGAAAACCCTGTGTTTGTGAATAAATTGGAGACTATGGCTACAAAAAAAAAAGCATTCAACAGTCAGGTAAGACTTGCAGTTGCCTATTTAACTATTAGACTGGCAACGATCACGAAAGGAGAAAACATATGGTGGGGGTTCAGTTCCTGACTGGGATGTGTCATCTTGAACAAATTGCTTCCTCTCTCTCGTTTCCTTTTGTGCATGCTGTATGTTTAGGCTGCTGATAGGTTAGAGCAGGTACTGACTCACATCTGTGATTGAGAGTGGCATGAAGAGGTGCCGATCTTGGATGAAAGACAATGATATTTTATAAATATGCAAGTCAAAGTTTTGTTGAGCTAAAAGCTCTGCAGAAGGTGATGCATACCCCTGGGATTCATTCAAACTTGAAGATGGTATTGCTTGACTGGAGTAAATTTGGGAGTGAGCCATGCACGAGCACAATATCATTAACAATATTCAGCCTCGTGTAGACAGTTTTTTTCTGTATCAGTTGTGGAAAGTGTTGAAAACCTTCTAGCCAGTTTGCTGCTCCTCAAACATACAGGATACAATTCCTTTTTAGCTGAAATCTTTGAAGTCAGGGTCAAATTTCAAAATATATTGATGTAGAATATATAGAACATATTCAACCAATGCAGTTAAGTCCAGATGAAATGAGAATGCATTTATTTCATTGTTCACTCATGAGGCAGCAGTGGATTAAAAACTCTGATTAGTATCTGCCAGAGAACAAAATCCATAAAAGACCTATATAAAATTAATTGTTGTGCTTTGTGTTTATTATATACTTGATACACGGATATTTTTGTGTGTGATACAATATAACATTAAATTAGAAAAACATTTAAACATACACTAAACCTTTAAACTACTGAATAGTTGTATGTCTTCAAGAAAACACTTAAGCTTTAACTTATTAACTCATTAAGCATAAATAGTCAAAAGAAATATTTCACAAAGAATGCATTACATTTATTTTAGATTAAAAAGATGCAGGAATTTGTAATAATAATAATAATTAAATTTCCACCTTTGTATTTAATCAGGAAAGGAGCCAGTGCAAATACAGTTGTGCTCATATTGTACTTCCACTCTAAAAATGAATGACTCACAAGTATGCTCTTTTTTGTTTTACAGGTTTCACCTTTTTCGCTATTGGAATAGCTGATGCTGACTACTCAGAGTTAGTTAACATTGGCAGCAAGCCCAGTGAAAGACATGTCTTCTTTGTGGATGACTTTGATGCCTTTACAAAGATTGAAGATGAGCTGGTCACTTTTGTTTGTGAAACTGCATCAGCAAGTTAGCTTTGACTTATACTTGCTTCTAAAATAAGTGCTAATTATTGGGTTGGTTTTAGCTGTTAATTTTCTGTTAAAGGTCTTTTCAATCCTTTTAACATAATTTACTGCAGACGATATAACTCTACTGTTATTTCCAGAAAAGTTTAAGGAAATGAAGGCTTTTGGACTTCGAAACAATTAATGGTTGTTTGCTACAAATCAGGAATATAGCCATTGGTTGTAAAAAAAAATTGTTTTAGATATGAAACTTTATTACTAAATTCTGAACCATTAACAAAGTTAATTATAATTTTCTAGACTACTTCAACCATCTGTAAGAATACACATTGATACAGTCATTATTACTCAAATCACATTGTTATTTTTTTAATGGAGAGCTAATAATGTTTCTATTACTAGAGAAAGTAGAAGAGTTGTAGCTTAAAGAAAACCATAAATCATATCCAAACTCTCTGAAATCTGTGAAAACACCAAGCTTAAAGACCCTTTATGAAAATGAAAGCCATTCTGGAACAACAACTAGTGGTTAGAGGTCAATAATTCCCATGCTTTTAGGTGTTTGCCCTCAATATGTTTCCTTATATATCAGCTAGGAAGTAGACAGTGTGTAGCTTATATAAATCATTTGTAAGGAGTCCTCATGCATAGGACTGTGAGTTATCATGGGGCTCTGAGTTACCAAAGCTGGTGAACACAAATATGCTGTTTGTGTCCCAGTAATTCTTTGGTTTTGACCATAAATTCTACTTTAAATAGCAGACAGAATGTTGAACACTGAGAATGCTACTCAACAGTAGCATTTGTTGGTTACTTGTTCTTGTATTCCAAAAGTAATCACTAAAAGTAAGTATCCTGGGGTGCTATATTTGACGCCTTGCCTCTTGGTTTATTGATTTCCAGGGCACCTTTCCTGGAAGAGATTTGTGTGCTTTCTTCTCTGCCACAAGAAAAATATAAACCAGATTTACAGTTATTTAAAATGTGCTCACACATCTTAAGGACTGCGTGGAATTCTGGTCTCTGTCACTCATGAAAGCTATTGTGGTAGAGAATGACAGCTAAACTAATTGAAACTGAGGTAGAGTTAGGTTGGAAAAGGTCATATGCAGAGAATTAGGTTAAAAAATGTGGGGTTTATGCAGCAGACAGTGAATTTGTTGTCACAAGAAGTTATGAAGGCAGGTTTATAGAAGAATTCGACAAATTCATGGACAACAGATCTGTAAAATAATATGATATGGAACACATAGGGATGTACCCTTTAATAGCTTTGCTACAACCCTTGTGGATCCTGAGAAGCATCAATTAAATGGAGTATGATGTGGCCAGGTTTGCATGCCCTTCCTAAACATCATATACCTTTGATATTGTTGGGGATAGAGTACTGGGCAGAGTGGATCATTGCTCTGACTCAGTTGGACATCTCTTATATCGTTAAATATATCTTTCCTTCTTTTCCAGCCTGCCCATTGGTAATTAAAGATGGCAACAATTTTGCAGGTACACTATTTTTGTATTCATTTTTGTTACTGATTTATGGAACCATTTTCATTACCTAATTTTCACAATACTAGGCAATAAATTTCCCTTTTCAAAAGCAGCTGTTTAACAGATGGTAAATGAATCTGATGCAACTGGATTTTTCCTCTTTTTTTTTTTTTTATTTCCTTCAATGAAGCATTAATTTAAATTAATATATATTTCTATGCCTTCCAGGATTTAAAATGATGGAAATGTTTGGTTTGGTTGAAAAAGAGTTTTCAGCTGTGGAAGGGGTTTCAATGGAACCTGGTACATTTAATGTTTACCCATGTTACAGACTGCACAAGGATGCCCTGGTATCCCAGCCTACAAAGTATGTATTAATATATATATTAGAATCATAGAGTCATATTCATAAAACACATGAAAATAATTGTTCAGTGCAGGCAAGTATTCATTTCAGGGTCCAATATTTTCATGTCGAAAGAGCAGACATGTTAGAGTGTTTGGTGTCCTGAGTCTTCAATCAGTTTCATTCAAAAATAGCAGCTGTGGGTAACACTAAGTGAGCCTACTGGCTCTTTTGGGTTTCCCACATGAACCAGTTTCAGACCTGTGCCAGTTTAGCACCTAGGAATTTCACGCTTGTGTATGTCTGGGCAGATTCCAGCATGTAGTACTTTGTGAAAGGTGCCTCTGGAATGCAGGTTGAAGCCTGAGAGAGTTTGGAATGTCTTTGAAGCAGGGGTCAGAACAAGAACCTGCTTTAGCAGGTCACTTTTACTTCAGTCTATGTCGATTCATTGAATATAGAGAGAGATTATCTCCTTATGCTGAAATGAGTCTGTATGAGCACCATCTAGTACCTTCTTGGGAGACAGGACATAGTTCAGTCACAAAGACTGTGTCCTAGGAAGGAAATGGAGGAGATGATGAAGAAACCTCCCATTGAACTTTTACAGTCATTCTTCAGAGAGGAAGTGATAGAAATTCTCTATTTCTACTATGAGCAGTGTGTATCTTGTGTTTGGTTCCTCTCAGTCCAGTCCCCCACTTTGTAGTAAGTGGCACCAGAGAAAAGCAGTGGCCCTGCAGGATTAAATATGGGAAGATACAGCAAAAGTATTGAAAAAAGAAAGAAATACAAAGCAAGCAAGAAAGAAATTACTATTAAGGCTTATATTAGACTTTAGTCTTTTTCTGTGATTATCCTGTCATGTCCCAGATGAGGCTGTACTTGGACCTGTTTTACACGCTCCATGTTTAGTTTCATCCTGGGTCTAGATAGGCTGAAATTTCCAAGGATTAATGTTTCTCGCTTCTTTTTCCCTTTCTGCTTCTTTCTAACTGGATCTGCTGCATTTACATGTGCTTCTCTAGTTGCCACCCCAGTCTAATCTTACTGCTTCATTAGGCTTTCACTTCCTTTCATGGTTCAGAGAATATCTTTCTCCTGATGATCTACAGGTATGTCTGACTAATAGTGCTTTTTTTTTGTCATCACATCTGTGCGCTGAATGTCATTAATGTTCCTATCCTCTGTGTTTGCCTCACCCTGCTTATTGAATTTTCTTTCATTCTTTTTACAATGGATATATTATATGCCTTTTTTCTGACACTTACTGAGTTCCCTCTCTGTTTTCTCAATGGGAAATGTGCAGCGTAATATCACATTTGATCATCTACAAACTCTGTGCAGAATATATTGCTTATGTATCACATTTAAGTTATTTGCTAGCATGATCCATATCTATGCATTTTATATGTGCCAAAATATTTTAGAAGGAATGGATCTGGGGGGGGGGGAGAGGGAAGAAATTGATTAAATAACCACTTTAGGCTTCTTTCAGATCCCTTTACCATAATTTTAAGGAATCAGGCTAGTCCGTTGTTTCAGACACTCATCCGTATGGCCTACTTTGGGTTTTAACAATGACAGGTTAAATTAAACTGCAAGTACTACATGACGCATTTTAGGAAATGACATAAAATAGCGTACCTCTTTTATGTCATAAACATCCTGTATTCAGCAAAAATTCTAGGAGATTATATTTCTGAATTGTGTGATCTGTTTTGTCTTCACCTTCTTCTCTATTGGCTTTGAAACATATAAATTATATTCCCTATTATATATGAAGCTTCCTGTTACAGTCTCTATCACTTCTAATTTTAATCCATCAGTGATAGTTTAATGGCAAAATGATGTGTCTATTGAGCCCGGTTTTCCAAGCAACTGTCAAACCAGATAGTAGCAAAGGTCTTGCAAGTAGCAACTGGGTTTTAAAAGCTTTTAATATAATTAATTTCAGCTTTATTTCAAATGGACCTCTGATTTGATCTGGAAATCTTTTAAAAAAATTAAAAATTAAGGACAATTTTATAAATTTCAAGAGGAAAAATCTCCTTTGTTCATAAGAATTCCTGCGATACTCAGCAAGTTGAGTAAATTTTGCAAACACTTTTTCATATTGCTTCAGTCTTAATTTTCAAAGAAATTTACAGAGTAATAGAAAGCATCTGAAGTAAATCACCAGATTTAATGTTTGTTTTGATTTAGAAGGCATTACTTCTCTTACAGGTATTTGCATCCTGAAGGTCTCCCTTCTGATTACACCATTACGTTTCTCTTTCGCATACTCCCTGACACACCTCAGGAGCCATTTGCTCTTTGGGAGATTTTAAATGAAGGATACGAGCCACTGGTTGGAGTTATTTTAGATAGTAGGTATTTTGTGTTTTATCAGTGACTTCATCTTCAACTGTATGAAGTATTCATCCTGTCTTTAGTATTATTCTGTCTTTGTATTATTACCACTGTTTTAATATGCTTCCAGAGCAACTACCTGAATCTGCATAGTGATAGTTTCCAATGGATGTTTTTAAGATTCCATTTAACTGAGTTTAATTTGGAATTAGAGTCAAATTTTGAGTACAATGCTCTCAACTGGGAGGAATGATACCGAAATCCAAAGAGCTGTAACAGATGTAAAATGATGTAAGGGAGGTACTAATTTGCTTTTAAAATTTCCACTGGTCTCAGCCTGGTTCTAGTAGAATCTATTCTTATATACACCAGTGGTACTGACCTGATGGTATATGCAGAGGCAATGCACTCTGGTAGATAGCAAACAGAGCTAGAGACTTGAGCTCTTGATGACTCTTCATTTCTATTTGATTTGACTTCTACAATTGTAAAATGAGGACTATGATTTAGAAGGTTTTCGTATTTACAGTTGAGAAGATGTAGATTCTAAGGTGTTCTTCATAGCTGCCAATTTTAAGAGTGGTTTTAGTACTCATCTTTTTGTTTTTCCTGGAATTTTTTAGATATGTCACCTTTAAATAGGTGGGAATTAGACACTTACCTAGCTTGAGGATCCGTGCCTGCTTTTTTTGTCCAAGTCTCACAGAGAACTAGTGGGAGAGTAGGACCAGGTAGACAGGGATGAAGTAGACTCCCAACTATTGGTCCAACCTTCCTGTCAAACCAGGAAAGAATAGTTTTCTGGGATAGCTTGTTACTTTCAGGTCAATATACCACTTATGAATGGGTTTTACTATTTGATAGATTTGATACAATTTAATACAACATCTTTGGTTGTCTTCATTAAACACAAAAATTACTCTTTCAAATAACGTGCAGGCCTTTCCTTCCTCTAACACAGAGCCCTTATTTTTATTCTCACACAGATGGTGGTAAAACTCTGACTTTCTTCAACTATGACTACAAAGGAGATTTTCAAACTGTGACTTTTGAAGGTCCTGAGATAAGGAAGATATTTTATGGGAGTTTTCATAAGGTTAGTAATGGTAACTATTGAAAAAAGAGCACTCTGAATAAAGGTTTAGGAGTTTTTCATGCTTCAAAATCTTCTTTCATGTGGTCAACCACTGCCAAAAGAAATGTATTTTGAATATTCAGAATTCATCTACCAGATTGTCCAAATCTCTTTGCAATATTGAATTAACATTAAACAAGTCATAGTTTCTCTGATGAAGCTGATGTGATCAATGTTCATCTTGTGCTTTGTGCCTGTACTTTAAACTTCATTGAAAATACTTGCCTTGAAAAGTAATTTGGAAATAAATTTGCTTTTCCTTTTAAGGCTTCGATTAGAAATGTCACTCATAATGGAAAGAAAATGTCCAGCAAAAAAAATAAATTGCCCTTTTTTGACCAGAATTGTTACATTAAAACATTTTTCTAGGGCTATGTCGTGTCGAACTTTTCTTGGCTGTTAGAGAGCTTGCACAGACTTTCTGAAAGCAGATGAAGTAGTGCTGGGATTATAGCACATATATGTTGTGGAAGGTGCTTTTGTTCTTCAGTTTTATTCCTGATGTTTTTATCTTGCCTAAACAAAAAAAGTACATCAGGGCTGCACTCTAATTCTGACTCTTAATTTGTGCTTTGGAGGAATATATGGACAAAAGAGTGCAAGTAAAGGCTATAGGAAGTAACTGTTGTTCTTTTCTGCACTGTTTGATGTGGTTTGGTTTATTTCATTGTAAAAACCCCATGGTGGAAGGTTTTGCTGTGTGGTTAATGCATAATTTGCTGAAAAAAAATTTACTGCTTACTTTTGGTTTTTGCAAGTGGCTGTGAAAGATGCACTGGTGAAATCCAGTGCTATATAGTACAAGGCAATGGAATTAGTGGTGACCGCATAAATCAAGGGCTGTTTGGGATCTGGGTTGCATATGAATTTGTGTAGATTTTTTGTCAAGGATAAATTATTTTCCTGCTGGAAAAATTATGTGAGGTGTCACTTTGTATGCAGATGCTCCATAAACAGAAAAATTAAATTAAATAAACACATTAGAGTAATAGAATAATTCAGGTTGAAAGGGACCTCTAGAGGTCACTTGGATGACTTGCTATGGATATTTTCCAAGTTTTATTGGCAAACATGGAATTTGTAACTTATTTCAAAAAATGTCCCTTCCCCCTCCCCCATTTCCCCAGGAATTTAATATATCCTATGTGCTCCTTTGTCTGTTAAAGCATCTTTTCTTTTGCTTAGTTGCATGTTGTTATCAGCAAAACTGCAGCCAAAATAGTTATTGACTGCAAGGAAGTGGGAGAGAAGACCATTAATGCAGCAGGAAATATCAGTTCTGATGGCATAGAAGTGCTGGGGAGAATGGTCAGATCCAGAGGACCAAGAGATAATTCTGCACCAGTGAGTAGAACAAGAATAAGTTTACAAAACATCTAAAATATTGTAAAAACCAGTTTGGGAACTTTGCAGTTAGTTTCAAGTTGAAGCACAGCAAACTCATATTTGAAACGCAAAGCTCCAGCATTTCAGAGTTCTACAAAAGCCTACAATAGTTCTCAACTAGAGTAAAATCTATTTTTGATTATTTTAAAAGGAAATCACTAGATCATCATTGCTCAAATGTTATTCTCAAACACATGTATGAACACAATGAACAGAATCAATATATTCAGATATGGCTTGTGTTCAGAACTTCTTTACATAGAGTAATACAATGTGTAACTCCCTTGACTGGAATCATTTAAACTTTGGTTAGAGTAATAATTATTCCACATGTGTCTTGTTCATTCCCTGGTATTCTAACAAAGTTTGCCCCTAAGTCACTGTCTATTTATTAAATAATTGAACTAGCTTGACACAGATGATCCCCCAAAGCCTCTTAGTATGTCTAGTTCTTTTTGTATTCTAAAACATTTTAATAATGAAAGATTTTCCCCAAGATTAAGTATTTTTTCATTCCTCTAAAATTACTTTCCTAGAAGCAGTAATTGATTATCCTGTTTGCATGGCAATCTATGGGAGCTTTTCATTTTGTTTCCATTGTCATTAAGAAGGTTTGCTTAGATTTTTCAGGTAGGTTTAGTTGTTGAAGAAGAATTTCCAGTTGGTGATGATCTTAGGAAGGTTTCTTTGCCATGCAGTACAGTTTGCTAATTTTCTTTGAACTTTCTTGACCCTAGAATGAGATTGCCAAAGAATGTGAACCTTGAACTCAAGGCTTGATTGGAATGGGAATGAGGTTTCAAAATTGTACTTATTTGTTACTGTATGGAAATATTCTGGTTTAGTAATAAATAAGCCCTCAGAATATATCTCTGTGTACAAAAAAAAAGAGCCTTGAGGCCTCAAACTTATGGATAATAATTATATGAAGCCTGTAAAGACAATTACACAGAGAAACCTTTGTAGTCACATTCCAATAGAAACAGAAAAAGGCAGACAGAAAATCTTGAAATTAGAGAAGGCTTTGTAAAGAAGTGGAAAGAAATGGTGTCTTTTGTTAGAACCCAGGAATCTATAAAAGATAAGTCAGACTGCCCACTCACTGAAAAATTCAGTTTTGTTCAAATGAACTGCAAAACTGATGTAAGGCTACAAATGTGTAGCTGAAGATAAAAATCCTTTGCTCCATAATGGTGCTTAGCAGCCTTTGAGTATTGCCTCATATACCAAATCACAAGCAAGTCAAAAAAGCACCTAAATACCATTCTTTAAAGTTTCCATTCTGTGCATTTTTTTCCTATTGAGTGGAATTTGTTTGAATAGTCACATTTAAACATGAATGACTTGGTTTCCTCTGTTCCAAAAATTAGAGGACATCAAAAGAAGCTAGGAGGAGGCAGGCTAGAGGTTCTTCTTACAAGAGGTAGATAAATCAGTGCAGCTTCTAGACTCAGAATTTTATGGGTGCTAAATATTTATGAAGATTGTAGGAAAGCCTAGATAAATGCATAAAAGGGAATATTGGTTGTTAAATCTAGAGCAGCGCATCCGTGATCTGAAAGTCTTTGTAAAATAGTAGACTGTATAGTAGGAGTATGACTTACACCCTTGTGCTTTATTACATACCACTTGTGCCACCGTGTGAAATAGAATTCTGGGATTTAGTCTGTTCCAGTCTCCTCATAGCTTTAAGAGGCTCATAAAGGCATGAAACAGCAAAAATTCCTTTTTGCAAAACATTCTGAAAAATTGTTTTGAATTTATATGGAAATTGGAATTTGTTGATAGCTTTGTAAAAGTCTTTTTCATGAGCTACATTTTCATGGAATGCTTTAATCTTAGTGTTAGAGATGCTTAGTACCTAAAATAGAAACAGGCAGGTGATTATTTTGGAATAAAATTGTGGATGTTTTGTTCTGAATTCACACGGAACAGTTTAACATTGTCAGAATGCAGTGCAATCACTTGAATTTTGCAAAACATTTAATTTCTGGTAATATAATTGTATTAGAGTTTGATTTTCTTTCCCAATCAATGTGTACGGTGTGCAACAGTTCAATGAGCAGGCAGAAATAGAAATAGATAGGACAAAACAAAGGATTAAGCTGAAGGTGCTGTGCCCTTTTAACATCCCTTTAATAGTGTGGTGTCTGGATTACGCACTCCAGCCAGGTAGAGCAATGACACCTGACTGTGACATGCAGCAACTAATGTTCTTTATTCCTTCAGTAGGATATAATGAAAGGTCAAGCGTTTAAACATTGTTTATTTACAATTCATAAATCTTCTCTTTACTTAAGTTTCTTTTTCATTTAAATTTAACTTGTTTAACTCCATGTACTGTTAAAAAAGTAATGTCTAATGTGATCTGCTCTTGAGAAATCTTTGCAGAGCTGTAGCCTGATCAGAGGACAGGCAGACTTTTCCATCTTACTGGTTCTGCTTGCAGGGCTGGATACTTAGAAAGCAAAATCACTATGAATACAGAGAATTATGAATAAATGTTTAATGGTAGCAAAGAAAGCTTTGTTTAGTTATTAAGCTTGAATCAGAGCAGCCTACATAATAATATACAAATACTGAGTCATTCAACATTTGGATGGTGAATACAGCAATTCAGAGAATGCCTATTTGCTCTGTATTTTACACTAGCAAGCTTTGTCAATATGGTTCTCTAAATTGCCTAATCCAGAAAAATGGATGCATATATAAGCCTATGCAGAACTGCATAATTTCAGCCATTACTGTTAACCTTCTGTTGTTCAGGATAACAGAATAGCTTGGGATAAACTGGGTTATGGAAAAAATAGCAATACAACTTACTTCTGAACAGAAGTTTCTTCCTGCACAACCTTTTCTGGGATGTCTTGTTTGCTTAAGTGTAGCATCAGGCGAATGCCCAGAGGCATTCTGAGTCCCAGAGCGCTATGTTCATGCATGTTCAAATACCCTGTTGCAAGCTAATTGGTCCTTCCAGATTTAGTAGCTTTGGGATGTGTAGAAAAGAGGCAATTAAGCAGCTCCAAGTGCAGCCAGCCTGCACTTGACACAGTGAGAAACACAGACTTGCTGAACTCTGGATAGACCTTTGTGGAGGCAAACCAAGGGGCCAAAAGCTGCCTTCGTGCTGCACTTCAGCTGCCTAAGGTGTTTAATATGGATGCAGCTCATGTGCATCAGCATCTGTAGTGCAGTATATCTACAAGCCAGCTAATCTGCTGGCAGCTAAGAAGAATATATATGAAAGTATTTCTTTGTTTAAAATATAACAGGTGACTGTATGTAGGAGAAAAAATGAGGAAAAGCTGAAGATGCACGTATGTAGTTCATTTTAACAGCTTTAGAAGCAATGCGGTTTTAAGAAAATTTACTCCTTTGTTCTAGTGTTAGAATAATGCCATTGAAAATAATAATGGGAGCAAACCCAAAAAGAGTTCTATCTCTAGCAGTTCCTCAAATTTTTTAACATGTGGGCTTAATTTAATGGATGTCCTATTCCATTTCCCTATCTATTCAATATGCACATAAATGAGGCATGGAAAAAGAATAGAAATAGTTACAGAAGAAAGCTTCATGTCTCTAGACCCCTTTGTTCAGTTCAAGGCTGTAAAGGAGACAAGTGGTTTTACCACTGATTCCTATTCAGTATATTGTTTCTGAGTACCTAGCGTACATTGTTTTTACCAAATGTGTGTGTTCTTGTAGATTAGATTCTTGCCAAACTCTTTTCCCAGATTTGTGGTGGGAATTTTCTGCCCAATGTTGCCCTATGTTGAGGAAGCTTTTCACCATCCTTAAACTATCATTGCCTGGGGATAATATGGGTAGGAGAGGGCACATTCTAAAGTAAAATTAAACCTGAGAAAGTGATAAATATTATTTGTGGCTCAGCTCTAGTGTAAGTAATACACTACAGAGACCTCGTCCCAAATAAAAGCTGAGCACCAGACCAGAGGGTTAAGAGGAATTACTGTTTTGAGAAGCTGAGCTCTTTTTCGCCTTAATACCTCCTTTGCTAGAAAAAGGTATCAGGAGACACCATTGGGCAAAATTAGGAATTTAGTAAAGGAGGTGGGAAGAATCCAACAAATGCTTACAGCATTTAGCCTTGAACAGTTTGTTCAATCCATTTAGTGTCTGATAGTTTGGACAAGTTGGTTGGAGCACACACGTTTTATTATTAAAGTTTGCGTATTTATGGGTAGCTGCTCAAAGCCTGTCTTCTGTCTAACCTGAGTCCTTGAATCAAGGTAGCTTTTCTTGCTGATAGCTCCATATCGCACTGATCTTACAACTAACAGTCATTTTGTACATCATCCTTGTTTTGAAACAGCTGCAGCTACAGATGTTTGATATTGTTTGTGCTACCTCATGGGCCAATCGAGACAAATGCTGTGAGCTTCCTGGCTTGGTAAGAAACTTCTTTCAATAACTATAGAATTCATCTTTTATTGAGACATATGTTCAAATGGAAATGGATGGTTAAAAGTGTTCAAAAAAGTCTGCTTGACAGTCAGTGAGTTGCATGTTTCTAAATCAAGTTCGTGCTTTTGAGGCATACCCACAGTACTATGTCTTAGATTCATAAAATTCTTAACTTCTGAATCAAAGTTTTGGACATCATTCTCTTCCTATCTTGATCTTTCCTTAGAGAGATGAAGAAAATTGCCCTGCCCTTCCTCATGCTTGTTCCTGTTCAGAAGCCAGTAAGGGTCCCCTTGGACCTCCTGGACCACCGGTAAGGTTTTATTCAGATTTGTAGTCAACTATAGCAAAAAATGTCCACCTTTATTCCAAGACATATGAATGTACCGCCATTGTATAGCTAATATGGTAAATTAGGATTTAAACTATTTGAAAAGAGATAACACTCAATTCATAGCAAAATTGCAAAGTAGTAAGTGGTAAAAAATCTTCTCACTCAATAAGTCAGTAAAATTCTTCATGGTTTGAGACCTGAAGCCGTTAAGGTAATCTTTAGACCTTGAATTTGTCTGTAGCATTAGTAGACACCCTAGTTAGTGCCATTTATTATTAATTAAATCACCCACTGTTTGTCTACTCTAGCACGTGCATTAAATATAGCTTGGAGTTTAGGATTCTGAAATGCTCATTTACAGTGTTCCTATAAATTAAAGATCTCGGGCATGACTTTTCTGTCTTAAAAACCCTACCTAAGTACAATATTTATTAGAAAGTACAGCTGAAAGTGCTGGTTGTTCAGGCTCTCCTAGAGGCAGAGGTACTCGGATGAGGTACCTAACTTAGCTGCTTTCTAAGTTAGCTTGAGATGGAGCCTTCTTGTGAACAAGGCTAAACTGGGTGTTTCTGTGCTCATACTTTAAGCATGTAACTTGGATGCTGTAAGAGCATGTTTTGAAGAGAAAGAACCGGTGAAGAGTGTGAAGGAAAATGAGTTCCTGAAAAGGTCAAAAGTATGCAAATTACTTGAGATACATGTTCAACAGCAAAACTAACTTGCACATAAAATATTCATGTAGTAAGTCCTTGCAGGCCTTTATCCTGTCAGAGGTTAGTGTATCTGCAAGAACTGTTTTTCCAGCTGTAGTACAAAAGCTTGAAGAGGAACTCCGGAGAAAATTCACTGAAGAAGTGTATCTTGAACTAGAAAAATTTACTCTGTTCTCCTATTTGATTGTAGGTTATAAATCAGACATGGATTAATGTTTTCATTTCTGAATATAGATGTCCAATTTGTGTTCTGTAAAAAAAACAATGGGCTATTTCACACAAAAATGGAAGTGAATTTGAGTAGTTTGGCCACATGTCACAGTAAAATGAAAAATATTTTAAAATTATTTGGCTGGAAGGATGTGTGTTACTGTAGTTCAAAATATACAGATAATGAATTGTTAAAGCTTACCCGGCAGTAAAATAATGTTCTTCTATTTAGAAGTACATTTTAGAGAAAATGAACATGAGCTGGCTTCAGTGTGCGCTCGCAGCTCAGAAAGCCAACCCTATCCTGTGCTGCATCAAAGGGAGCATGACCAGCAGGTGGAGGGAGGTGATTCTGCCCCTCTACTCTGCTCTCATGAGACCTCACTTGGAGTATTGTGTGCAGTTCTGGTGTCGTCAGCATAAAAAGGACTTGGAACTGTTGGAATAACTGCAGAGGAGGGCCACGAGGATGATGAGGGGACTGGAGCACCTCCCATATGAAGATAGGAGGAGAAAGTTGTGGCTGTTCAACCTGGAGAAGATAAGACTGCATGGAGACCTACCTCATAGCAGCCTTTCAGTATCTGAAAGGGGCCTATAGGGATGCTGGGGAGGGACTCTTCATGAGGGACTGTAGTAATAGGACAAGGGGTAATGAGTTCAAACTTAAACAGGGGAAGTTTAGATTGGATATGAGGAAGTAATTCTTTACTGTGCAGGTGGTGAGGCTCTGGAATGGGTTGCCCAGGGAAGTTGTGAATGCTCCATCGCTGGTGGTGTTCAAGCCCAGGTTGGAGAGAGCCTTGGGTGTCATGGTTTAGTGGGAGGTGCTCCTGCCCATAGCAGGGGGGTTGGAACTAGATGATCTTAAGGTCCTTTCCAACCCTAACTATTTTATTCTGATTCTATTTATTACATTTAGGATTAGTAATGCTTTAAGTAGCACAGTGCCATGCAAGAGAAGGCTTAAAATCAAGCAGAAAAATCACTGCTTAAGCAGATGGGTATGTGATTCTGGAACTCAGCTTATAACTTTTCTGCCAGACAGTTAGGTGGCGTAGCCCTGGAAAGAAGTCAGAGGTCTAGCAAAGAGGAAAGTAAAGGAATAATGTCAGTGTTCATCTCCGTGCCAACCAAAAGTCAGAAAGTCACATGTGCTATGTCTAGTCAGTACTGCTCCAAGTCATTAAAATGTCATGTGACTTTTCCCAAAGCCAAGGATTTTTCTGTTTAAGAGATCAGGATTCTACTGTGTAGCCAGTTTTAGACACTAAACTGAAAAAGACACCAAATAAAAGGCTTCCATTTGTTTGGGATAGTAAGTCTGGAAATATTTTTTTAAGCTCTTTTAGGAAGTGGGTAATTTTGGTAAGCCAAAATATCATTTAGAGTTAAGATTATCTGGTAGTCTTCATTGCAGGATAATGTTTTTATGGCTTCATCTTTGCCAGAATTTGGTCATGCTATCTAAAGTCCCCCACGCAAAGTAAAAGTAAGATGTCACCCAAACCTCATCCCTGCTTTGAAAGGAGAGCTGCAGCACTGGAGAAGGTGAAGCAGGGGGCAGAAAATATTGGAGGAGTGCAAAAGTTCAATCACAAAGAAAAGCTTTCAGTGCTTCATAGCTTTAACTATTAAAAAGAAATAAAGAGGTGACTTGATAACAGTTTCTGGGGGAGAACCCTGGCTACAAGTTATTTGAAATAAGAGAAGAAAGCATAACAGGAATTCCTGGCTAGAAGTAGAATCCAAAGAACTGAAAAGTTTGAAATTTGTCACACAAGCTTAAGCGTGCTGCAGAATAACCACCAAAACAAGTTTACAAGGAAAATGAGGGAGGCTTTTGTGATGTTTTAATCTTAAAGCCTTTCTGGGACTTGTGCTTTCACTAAGCAGAAATTAATGGTTCAAAATATGGGTAAGTGTACCAAATTCAGTGTGAATCTTGAAACATATGATTTAATGGCTCAGCATCAGGGTATTTTTAAGTATACTTTCTTACTCAGTGGAAATGTGATCTGTTTCTAGAAGAAAATGGTGTGATCTTGTTAATGTGACAAAGTTGCAGTTATGCTGCTGAATATTTGCAGAGAAATTTTTAATCTGAGAGAGAGGTAGGAGAAAGGCAGAGGCAGGAAAAAGAGCTGAGGGAGCTACTAGGATGGAATGCAGAAAAGCAATGACCTGGAATTTGGGAACTGGCAACTGGAACACAGCTCTGTGGAGAGCGTGGGATGAGATTTTAGGGTCGGAGCTGACCATAATGTGATGAGTCATGGCCAGAGAATGTGGGATGGATGTGAGGAGACTAAAGGAGCTGGCACAAAGAGCAGAAAACTGCTCTGTAAGCCCACGTATGAAGATTATGTGATGATGCCTTCACTGAAGAGCAAGAGCACTCTGGCACTTCCAAACATTTTTGTTATTGACATTCCTATTTAAAGTCTCATAAATACTACATATGCATGTAGTCTGATGATCATATTTTCTATTTTTACTAGATGATCTTGAGGTCCTTTCCAACCCTATCTATTCTATGATTCTATGTAAGTACTCATGGTAGCCCCAAAGAATGCTATTCAGTTGTGGTGCCTAGTTGTACACGGTCCTTTTGGAGTACAAAGACAGGCAGAACCCCTGTAAAGTGCATATGCCAAGAGATTAAGCAAGGAGATTAAGGGGAGAGGAAAATTGATTAAAAAAAAAAAAGTTAAAAAAAGTCTTTATTTATGCTGTCTGTGAGGACAAAGCACATGCAGCATGTGTATACAAAACGCATTTATGACAGATACATGCAACTCCAGTATCTCAGATGATACTAATAGAAAGAGCAACAGTTGGTTAATACATAAATAACAGATGTAGGCACTGCTGAAGAAAAAAAAAAAAGAGAAAAATGGGCTAAAGGTACAAATGTTGTACCTAAGAGGAGCTCTAAATTGAACCATGGTAAGTCTGGTAGAATCCAGAGATGTTATTGCTCAAAAATATTCTTGAGTCACTGCAATCATAGATTCATAGAATCATTTAAGTTGGAAAAGACCTTTAAGATCATCAAGTCCAACTGTTAACCCCTGGATTGCCAACTCCAGCACTAAACCATGTCCCGAAATGTTACATCTATAGGTCTTTTAAATACGTCCAGGGATGGTGACCCCACCACTTCCCTGGGCAGCCTGTTCTAATGCGTGATAACCCTTTTGGAAAATAATTTTTTCATAATATTCCACATAAACCTCCCCTGGCAAACTTGAGGCTGTTTCCTCTCATTCTATCGCTTGTTAGTTGGAAGAAGAGACCAGCCTCTACCTCATGACAACCTCCTTTCAGGCTGTTGTAGAGAGTGATAAGGTCTCCCTTGAGCCTTCTCTCCTACAGACTAAGCCCCTCCAGGTCCCTCAGCCGTTCCTCATCACACTTGTGCTCCAGACCCTTCACCAGCTCCATTGCACTTCTCTGGACCTGCTCCAGGACCTCAATGTCTCTCTTGTAATGAGGGGCTAGAAATAAACACAAGATTCGAGGTGCAGCCTCACCAGTGCCGAGTGCAGGGGGATGACCACCATCCTGGGCCTGCTGGCCACACCATTGCTGATACAGGCCAGGATGCTGTTGGTCTTCTTGGAAAACCAGAACAATATAGTGATTTTGGTAAGAACAGACAGATGTGCAGGAGGTTTCAGCAACTGGAAAGAAACCCATAACCACATGTATACATTCCTATCCCTGTTGTATCTTTCAATGTTATTTTCATGCTTGCGTGATATGCAGTCTTGGCTCTAGAATGTAGTCACATCTGTGTTTAACTCTGTTCCTGTGTATGGTCTCATTAAGTATGTTGTCAGTTTAATTACTTCAGTGAAGGATATTGACAGGATATTCACTGATTCCTGAACACTGATTCAGGAGTAACAAAAATCTGTTTGGGCTCCTCTGGATTTCATTTTTATTTGAGAGTTTTGGTTTTCAGCAAATCCTGTGCTTGTGTTCCACAGGGTGGTCCAGGTGTCAGAGGTGCCAAAGGTCATCGTGGTGATCCAGGCCCAAAGGTACCTTGTACAGCACTTTATAGTTGACGGATGCAGAGGTTCTTGATTTATCTCTGCTGTATGTAAACCTTCAAATGAACTCCAGATTTTTTCTGATGTGATTGAGGAAAAAGTACGGTGAAATGCCATTGGCATTTGGCCTTTCTCTTTTCATAACAATTGCTTGTCCTGTTTGTTCCATGATAAAATATATAAAATTCCAAATGCTGCTTTCACAGCATAAAATCTTCCTTTATAAGGGAAGCAGACAATTTTAAATTAAGCCGTAACTTCTCAATCAAATGTTAACTCATATTTCAGATGTTTTTGAGTCTATTGTTATTTAATTCTTCAACTAGAAGCTGCCTTTGTCCATATAAGAGTTTAACTTATGTCCTGTGCTACTTTAGGGACCAGATGGACCTCGAGGTGAAATTGGTGTTCCTGGACCACAAGGACCTCCAGGACCACAAGGACCCAGTGGACTTTCAATTCAAGGGCTTCCAGTGAGACTTATAAAATCAATAGCATTCTTTCCTGTGGCATTTTGGACATATTTTAGGCTAGACTGAAATATCTTTTGGTGTCCTGATCAGAATCTTATTTTCAATACTTAAGGTGAAATCAAAGATTTGGATTTAACCTTCAGTAGACATGCATTCAATGACAACATTCCCATTTTAATTTGTATTTGAACTTTTAGTTAGCTGCAGGGATCTGATCACAGGCTGAATATGACCCAAGATATCCCTGAAGCCTGAAGACAAGTGAAAAAAAACTTTAGTGGGGGTTGTAACATGGCACCAAACTAAATGTTAATATATTATCTTTTTCTGGTTGTGGTATTGCTCATCACAGATCAGTTCTGACTTGAAAGGTATACCCAAGCAAGAAAAGCAAATTAGTTGCCAAAATTAAGAAATAGTATTCACTACTCTACAGAACCTATCATCAGAGGAGGTGATTAGATCTGGAATTTGCAATGCTGTTGTGAAATAAGTCTCAGAATTTCATCATAAAGACACATTGGTAGAATAATGAACTAGTCTTGTTTCATATGTATTACCAGTAGATGGGTGCATGCAAGCCTTGAAAGGCAGTAGATACGTATTTGAAAGGTAGCAGATAACATATCTTTTTCTGATAGACCTTTTTCAAAATTCAATACATTATAATGCACCTTCTTCTTTTTACCTTGTCTATGTTACTGCTTGTACAGTATAATGGAGTGATTGACCAAAACTGTATATTCATGACCATGTTGCCAGCAGAGAATAACACAGAATAATTATAAGAATAGTTATTTCATACAGAAATCATGTTCCTGCATAAACTTTAATTAAAATTAGTTTATTATCTAGAAAAGTGTATCTATGTCCTGCCTATGTACTGTAGAAACACATCTAGTTTCCATAGAAATCTATGAGTTTCATCACTATAGGAAATACTTCTGATGGCTGAACAGAAACAGATTCCTTTGAGAAGAAAATAACTACTTTGTTTTGTAATGTAATGGCTCCAGTTTTGTCAGGTTAATTCTGAAGTCTTTTAGAATTAGTTTCATTTTCTATATTTGTAAATTCTTAATTTACAGCTTTGTAAATAGAGTCTGTAGTCTTGCTTTCAGCAGGAAAAATAGCCAGTTTTCTATATTGGTTGCTTATTTGTTGTTTTTTTTTTTTTCTAAGGAAGCTGAAAGGAACTATTAAAACCAGTAAACTAATCATATATTTGGTTTCCTACGTGTGATTTTTAATTTGCAGGGTCCACCAGGTGAAAAGGGAGAGAAGGGAGATCTTGGTTTTCCTGGCCTGCAGGTATTCCCTAAGTTACTGTTTAACCTGTCACTTAATAAGTTTGAATGTTTAATTGACATAATTGTGAATTTTGGGCACAGATTCAAACCTGCTGAGAACCATATTGTTGCATTAAATTTGAATGGAGGTTTAGAATGAGGAGGAATTTTGAGTGCAGTAGTGTGCAGTGACAAAATCATTCAGGGGCTGAAGGACTGGTTACTTTCCTGACCTTGTTTAACTCTGAAATAGGGTCTATATAGACTCAGAAAATACATAGTCTTAGATTTCTTCCTACAGAGTGAATAATCATGAAGAGAGACTAGGGACAATGTGAGCTCTCTCCAGAAGCTATCAGGAGAACTGGCTATCCTGGATTATTAGAAGTCTGAGATTCTTGACTTCTTTGCCTCAGACTTCATTGGCAAATGCTCTGACCACACAACCCAAGTCTTGGAAGGCAAACATGGGGACTGTGAGAATGAAGACCTTAGGCCCACTGTACGAGAGGATCTGGTTTGAGACTATCTTAAGAACCTGAACGTGCACAGGGACCTGATGAAATCCATCCGTGGGTCCTGAAGGAGATAGCAAATGAAGTTGCTAAGCCACTGTCCATCATATTTGAAAAACCACGGCAGTCAGGTGAAGTTCCTGATGACTGGAAAAAGGGAAATATAACCCCCATTTTCAAGAAGGGGAAAATGGATG
>JASSUY010044215.1:0-10099 GCA_032466535.1 Forpus xanthops
TTGGGTGGTGTGGTCAGAGTATTTTCCAGTGAAGCCTGAGGCAAAGTCATTAAGAACCTCAGCCTTCTTCAAATCCAATGCAGTTCTCCTGACAGCTTCTGGAAGGGGTCTCCTTTGTCCCTCATCTTTTATTCACTACCTACCTATGAAATCCCTTCCTGTTATCTTTAACATCTCTAGCAAAGTTTAATTTTAACTGGGCCTTAACTTTCCATTCTGGTCCCTAACTTCTCACACAACATCCCTGTATTCTTCCCAAGCCGCCTGTCCTTTCCTTCACCTTTTATAAACCTCTTTTTTCTTAGAATTTTCCTCAGCAGCTCTTTATCTATCCAAGGATTATCTCCTGGCCTTCCTGCAGTACTTACTTCTAGTAGGGATGTATCACTTCTGAGCTTGCAGCAGGTGATCCTTGAATACCAACCAACAGTCTTGGGCCCCCTCTGCCTCTTACTGAGCAGGTTCTTGAAGAGGCCAAAGTCTGCTCTCTTGAAGCCCAGGGCAGCGAGCTTGCTGCATGCTCTTCCCACCGTCCTGAGGATATAAAATTCAACAGTCTCATGATTACTGCAATCAAGGCTGCCGTGGAGCATCACATTTCCAACCAGCCCTTCCCTGTTGCTGAGCAGATGGTCAATCACGGCACCTCTCCTTGTCGGCTCCTCTATTACTTGCAGAATATACGTAAGTATATGTATGTATGTGCTGTAGTAAAAGGATTACTCATTTGAGGTCAGGATTTGGAAGAGAGCAATTTGGAAGGTAATCAAAGTTTTCCTTGATTGCAGGGGTGCCAGGACTTCATCCAGGGGCTTTTATATTTCCATGTTGACAGCAGGTGTCCATTGTTCTTGATCTACTAGCCAGGCACAATACTTATCACATTTCATTTTCTTGAATCTGAGACTAATAAATGTATATGTATTATAAATGTAGATAGTAATTTTTTGGGTATGTCATTTCTATCTCTTCACAAAGAGAGAAACCACTTTAAACTGAGAGCATGCAGTTTGCTTTACCTGAGTAAGTTGTTGGCTGTAAAATAGAGGATTGTCAAAGTGAAAATGCTTCCCCAGCTATAATCGTTGGGGTGTGGTGGGACAAGGGTCTGCTTTTAATGTTGGATTTGTAAACAAAGCAAAGTAACAAACAGCACCTGGCAGATTGCAGGTACCCTCCGAAGCCAAATTCTGATCTGTTTCCTTGCTCTTTTTGGTACTCATCAGCTCATTTGAACAGTAAAGAATGGTTTGATACCTGCAGTTTATGATAGTCTGTCTCATTTAATACCAAGAAAAGAAACAGGACATGTTAAACAGTATGACGGACTTGGTAGCAGCCTTTAAGTCTTTTCTCATTGCCTTTTTTTATCTTTCTTTTTCCTTGACTTTAATTTGAGAGTTTAGCCTTGTCTGTCTCTAGTCAAAAATCTCTCTAGGGTTTCCCCTTTTTCCTGCCTTTTAATTAACTTTTTAATTATTAGGCTTCCTTCTCTAGTGCTTCACTTCAATGCTAAGAGGCTCAGCTTTTCATCTACCATTTGTATGTTGGCTGTCAGTTTTTTCACATTGCCCTGTGTGCCATCATGTCATCAGTATGTGACAAAAGTCACCACCAGAGTTTGGTGATTTCTACTTGTCTTATTAAATTGCTTTTGCCAGTTGAAACTATTAAGTAGCTGCCCTGGATCTGAAACTTCCATGATCTGTCAGATTTGAAATGGTGCAGTTTAATGGTAGATGGAAGACAGTATTATCACTTTTTGCATAATAGGGTATGATTTGTGAAATATAAAGCATGAGTAGGCTGCTTCAGCAGAGAGTAGTGTTGGTGGATTTGAAAAGCAGTTCTGAATAATAAAAGCATATTTTAATCTCCAGGTTGGACAACAGACTACTCTTCATCCAACATCGCTGCTTCCAGCATCACTGCATGTTCTTGCTAGTATCATCTCTTCTTTAACGAATGTCCAATTTTTTCATGTTTTTAAGCTTCAACATAGTCAGGCTGAAATCTGATAGCCCATCCACTTATTCTTTACCAGATTCTGAAACTTTTCTTTGGTGAAACTGATTCCATTGAAGTCCATAGGGATTTCAGCACTGACTTCACACATTGGTTTGCATTGATGTCCTGTTTCAGAATCAGTAGAATTGTCTGTCTTAGGCTTTGCTTTCTTTCAGAAAATAATAAAACTTATACTCTCTGAGCATCCAGGTCTGCTTCTTTTAGTGGCTTGTTAACTAGTTCACTGATTAGGTGTATTCAAATACCATTATACTTTTCCTTGCTCTTTCTTTCTAAATGTGCCCAGGCTCCTTGAGCAGTCTGTAGCGTGTTTACATTCTCTTTGGAATCTTCTCCTCATGGATGTTTTCATAGGAGTTGTTTTGTAGTGTCTGATGATAGTGCATCTAAGTTTTGTATTCTGTTATCAAGTTTTGCTCTGTTAACTGTATCACTGTAGGTATTTCCACATAGGAGGAAAGTATGTTTATCCTTACTGTACTTTTCTATCTACAGAGAAATACATTTCACTTCCAGTTTCTCTGTCCTGATTTTTTTAAAGTAACTTGCAAGTGGTAACTCTAATCTGAGTGAGATGTTTTCATATGCAACATACAGAGAAATCAGCCAAGATAAGAGGTTGCAATACCTAAGTTTGAATTGGAAGCTTGATTTAGAGTAGAGGTGTACTGTAAAGGAAAAGCTTGTAGAGAGCACATTTTGCTTCATTGACATGTTGAACAAACAGCTGATCTCATCTTGAATAGCTGACTAAGGTTCTGCTTTATCTTTTGCTACGTCTTTATGGTACTCTGCTCTTACTTACGGAAATAATATAGATAAGATAATGAAGTTTGACGAGACTTGGGGACTTTATATTCTTCACCTTTGAAGGTTGTACTATCATACAATCTTCTTGGTTATTTTTATCATGACTCTTTTTATTAAGATTTCTCTAACACAGGTAAAGCTCCCAGCTATAAAGCCTAAATATCCGAGCAGAATGCCAAATGTTTCTACGAACAAGGAATTTAGTGGGAAAAATAAACTTTCCTTCCCACCCGTGTAAGTAGTATGCTTATGAAATTTATTAAACTCCTAAGCAGTTAATGTTACTTTTTGTGACAGTGCAGATTAGTGGCTATGTGTATGGGTTTTATGGATCCTTTACTGCTACTATAATTGCTATTGTCTGTGGTATTTTAGTTGTTTATAAAGCTATTTTAGTAATAACACTCTAAATCATACAGGAAAGCTATTCAGTATAAACTTGCTTTAGGAAAACTAAGCATAGAGTTGCATGTCTTCATGTAGCAAGCTTTTATTGTATTCTAAATTGTCTTGATTTTTGTCCTCAATGCCAGTGTACAGATTCAAACAATAATATATATTGTTAGTTCTGTAAGCAAAACACAAAACACAAGTGGGACTACTATTTTAAGAACATACATAAGCTGTAGCCTGCATAAGATCAGTCACAGCAAAAATACTGTAATGAACATGGAAGATAAGTCTTTTAAGCAAATTATTATATCATCTGTGATGTGATGTAGTCTCGTCACCTATGTGCAAAACTGAATTGTTTCTGCATGCTTTGTCTTAAAAATGTGTTGTGCAGTCATCAGTAATACCAGTGTTTTAGAAATATATTAACAATAAAAATAAATTAGTAAGCTGCCTAATGATCAAATCTGTAACAAAATTGCACCTTTGTGCAGCACAGAATGAGTATAATCAGCCTTTTTTGCTTACGTGTTCTTGCGTGTTTTTAATTTTTCACTTTTTTCCTATTAAGACCAACATAAAATTCCAATAATCTTCAATTCTTACGTTATTACACGTGGAATATATGTTTAATTATTTAGAAATAAATTTAAGGCTATTGTCCTTCCTATGCAAAATGAAATTTTACCACCTAATCCCCATTTTTGTTTACTTATGCTGTTGTTTTCCTTAATGTATGTGGATTTACAGGCCTGCTCAGAAAAAAAACGAAGCAGTAAACTTTAGCAAATTAATTAGCAATGGTTATGGGACTGACTGGCTTCAGCAGTTTACTGGAAGAGACAAAAAGATTCAAGAAACATCAGAAAATAATGATCAGTCCAAAGGTAACATTTTTGAAAGCTGCTTTTTGTCAAGTGAGTTGGAATCTCAAGGTAACAGCAGAGGGCAGCCTGAATCGTTTGTCTTTGAATATGGTGGGATTTAACTGAGTTACTCTGCTTAGTTTACAATTCCCTATGAGCAGCTAAAGAAAAGAGTGCTCCTGTTTGTAGTCAGCAAAAGCAGGGATTTAATGGATTTTTTTTCCCCCATCTTTACAATTGCAGAAATATGCTCAGTTCTACTCCAGGTGCTTCTGTGTTTCTGTAAAATGCTGCAAAGGCACAACTGTCCTGCCTAAATTTAAGCAAAATAAAATATTTGTTACCTATTTGTTGTGAATTGTCTTTGGCCACTAATCTTTTTTCTGAAAATTGCTTTGACAAATGTCATCGATACTCATGTTTAAGAAATAGAACGCTGTTCATAAAACTTTGTCAAAACAGATATATGTGCATTGTAAAGACAGTTGCATTGCAAGTTTTATTAGAGAGAGAAGAAATGTTATTTGATGTTTACCTATGATTTCAAGCCTTTCTTTGCCATGCAGAATGGCCATAGCTATGAAAGACATCATTTGAAAACACTTAGAAAGAAAGGTTAAAGGGTGGAAAATTCCCTTCCTTATGTCAAAGACCTTTTGCTTAGGCTTTTTACAATGGCTTGGTAACCATGGAGGGTATATCAGTTTCCTATCGCAACCTTTTACAATGCTATTGAACACAGAGGTTGCAAGTTCCAGAATTTTATTTATATTTTTATTTGTATCACTGAATGCTTTTATATACAGTGGGGATTGCCATGACTCCCTTGATCTTCATGTATCAATGTGTGAAAGTCTTAGAGAACAGTTAATTTACTTTATGTGACGCCTTAGCACTTCCTGAATTCATTGTGTCTTCCTTCCATCAATACAGCTACAGTAACTGTGTTATTGTGTATGTATATGTGTGTGTGTGTGCTGAACCTTTTCCTCCAGGTGAGGATCAGAAGAAATTAGGCAAACAAAGCTAGAAGTTGTGTGTTATTGCTCAGAAGAAAAACTGGTATAAAAGTAAGGGATGAAACCAGATCTCAGTCTGGACCTGAAAGAGTGTGCATGACTTTGAAGAGTGGCTTCTCAGGTTAACTTAAGTATCCAAACTCTGGTCATGCAGAGATGCTGCCTTAGGAGGTGCAATGACCTAACAATTCAACAGTGGAGCCTAAAAGGGCTTTTCCTTAGCATGAAAGAAAATCTTAATTATTCTTTTGTTTTCAGATGCTATTGAACTTGTGCACTGACATTTTTCTTTCGCATTACTGTAATATGAAAGGATTTTTGATTTTTGTAACCTCAAATTCATTCATTTAGTGATAGTTGATTTCTTTAATGTGAAATGTGCCTTTAATGGGACATTTGGATTTGAAGGAAGCCAAAGGTTTTTCAGAGTAATCATATTGATTTGGTTATACCACCTATGCATAGAGACAAAAATTATGAGTATACTATAAAGACTGCTGCAAAGCCAGTATGTTGCATGTATCTTCAGAAACAAGATGTAACTATGTATCTTATTTTTGAGATGCTTTTCTTTTACAAATTCTTAGCTAATACTTCCTGTTTTGCTTGTATTGCCCTCCTTTGTCGATCATAGCCGTATTCTGTCTGATTGAGAGAGATCCTGTATCTTGACGTAAAAGGAGATTTCTGGTTTTTTAAATGTTCTTAACAGTGTTGTTTCATCCAGACATGTACTTTGATTCAGTCTTGACCTTTTTGCTCTTACAGGTATGCGCTGAAGGTAGTGCTTGTATTTTCTGACTTGGGTAGTTTTGTCTGCTCATCCAAAGCAATTGGCAGCATGAGCACTTTGCAGCTCCCTTTTGAGATGGAGCTTTCTTGGTATACCTTGCAAAGGAGAAGTCCAGGACATCAGACAGGAGATACATCCCCTTCTGTATGTAAATCTATAAACCATATGTGTTGGGTTACAGGTTTACATCATAACGTGCAAACCTTGTAGGCAGCTTCTCTATCTAGCTAAACCACAGAAGTATTGGAATTTGTATGCCTTTTGATTTGAGAGAGAAACTGAATATTTATTTGTCCTTTATATCGTTACAGTTGGAGTTATCCAAAGAAATTTAATCTTTTTTTATTTTTGATTTTTGTTACAGATTCAGAGCGACCAGAGTCTGAATCAGCACCTACAGGACATATCCTTAATATCCTATGAATAATTGACTATTTATTATAAAGCCCATTAGAAAGTGGATGAATATGATATTTTTTGATAATACTATGAAAAGTGAAGTTTTTAATAAGTAAATGGTAATTTTTAGTCTCCTTTTCAGAGTGCACTCAGTACATTGTGCACCTTTGAATCTAAGAGCTGAAGATTTTAAAATGGGTAACTGAATATATATTTATTTGAACAGAATATTGAGAGGATTTGCCTTAATACTGCTTTTCTTTAGAACCTTGATATGAAAATTGATTGGAAATAGGTAAATTTGTTTCTAATCTGAACCCTCAACATTTTCAGTGAAAGTTTGTGAAAGTTTTGCTGTTGTTGTTAGACCCAGCATCTGAGTCCATCTTTGCTGTTCATTTTAACCAACAATTCAACTAAGTCATATTTACAAAAATAAAAGTCTAAAACATGTGAAAAACCCTGAAATTACAGTTATTGGTTAATCAACAAAGTTTTCCAACTATACAAAAAGCTTACAACAAGCTGTATCTGGAGGGGAGGAGGGAATTGCTACTTTAAATCTGTTTCCACTTGCAATTTGTATTGTGGATAATGTTCAGATACATTGAAACCATTAATTTTACTGTGAAAGCAGAGCTTTAGGTGAAATCTATTGTTCTAGGCCAGAGTACCAGTGGATGCCAGACCTAGACCTCAGAGTACTGAAATCTGCCAGTAGAAAAACTGTCACCTGCCATTATAGAGAAGCACTGAAGAATAAGCTTGTGTGAAGAAGTTCTGTATGTATAAGTGTCCTGGGCTCAGCTGTAGCAGTTATTTTTCTTCTTCTTAGTAGCTGGTGCAGTTTTCGACTTTAGTCTGAGAACAATGCTGATAACACACCAACCTTTTTAGTTGTTACTAAGTAAAGCTTAAAAACAAACAGAAAGAGTGTTGCTACCATCAGTTTTTCAACTACAAAATTTTACAGCTAATATAGTAATCACCAGAGCTGCATGATGTTTTCCAAAAATAAAAGTACCATTTTATGATTTTATTTCAGAATTATTCAGTCATACAAGCATACCTTGTCTGGAATTCAGCTATCTTTATTTGATAGTCTTTGGATAAGGTTATAATTTTTCTTTTAGTGTCTGCAAGAAAAGTGTAATAGAGGACTGGGTTTGTTGTGCCCATCAATGGTAAACTGCAACAGTAAAATAATTTCTGTGTATGACAGCCTTTATAGCATACTTTAAAGGTATAACTATCGGTAATAGTGCTACTTTACAGTCTCATATCTTTTGACTTCCATTATTGGAAAAACTTCTTTTGCAAATACTATTTGCAGTTACGCGATTTACTGGCCAGAACATGAAAGAAAGGGGAAAAAAGAGGTCATGATGAAACTCTCTGGAGTTAAATTTCTTTATGGCAAGGCAGCCAAGTGTGTGTGTGTGTGTGTGTGTGTGTGTGTGTGGTTATGCTTATGGGGGTAAGAAGGTATTTTGCTCTTAAGCGTATATTAAATCCATTTCAGTTTCTTTTGTAGAAAGCTTTCTGAAAGGTGTGTAGTACAAATGTACTGAAAAAGTTGGAGACAGTTATGACCAAAAAACCCTCAAACAACCCCAAACTAACATGGGTAAAAATATATACAAATTTATAGATCACCTGTTCACATAGGCTTGAAAGTGCTTGCTGTGCAGAAGCCCTCAATATCTATTCCATAATATAAGAATTCATGTGTGGCTGCAATACTGTTGACCTACAAACAAGAACTCTAATCATTCTTTTCTACGTTGTAGTCTTCTTTTCTCATTAAGATTTATACAACTCTTCCTAAAGCAAATTTCTTACATTGAGTTTTTTAATATCTAAGTCCTCTTTACTTTTGAACAGTTCTTTGTGCAAAAATATTGGAGTTATTGTCCAAAGCTGTCAGATTTTTAGGCAATTATTTAAGGCAGAGGCAGAAAGACAGCTGAGATCCCAGCATGGTCATGCAGCACTCTTATTTTGTTTTACTGTTGTTGTGGTCTTAGAAGTGTTTATATTGCTGGTTTTCAGATATCTTGGAAGTCTGCACCTTATCCTATTGTAAAAAATGTCTCTTTTTACCTTACTCACCATTAGGTAATATGCACGTGACATTCTTAAATTCTTAAAAGTTTACTTACGTGCCATTTATGTACACTCAGCTTTCCTTAGTCAAGCCAAGGAAATATTTGATCTGCACTGTCAGTCAACTGCATCTTCATGGATCACAGTTTGACTACTATGAGATAGAATATTAACAGTCTAAGATTTCTCTTTGTAAGAGCAGGTGGATGACCCTGGAATTCCTATTTGTGAATTTAGGATAGTGCAGAGCTGCAGCAGAAGCAAAACTTGCCAATTCTCCAAGGGATGTGAAATCAAAGTAATATACCAAATCACAAAGTTCCAGCTTGAGGATGGAAATGTGTTGCTTGAGTTCACTTTGCTTCAGTAATTATGTTATTTTATTTCCTTGTGAGTCAATGCAGTCATGCTGCTGGCAGTTTTCAAAGTCATCAGTAGGTCCATGTGACAGCAGTGGAAGCTTCTGGACCTGGAAGGGTTTTCAGTGCTTGTTTTTCAGAGAGATGCCAAAGTTGAAAGCTGGTGTCTTACAGAATCTAGCCATATTGTTTTAAATGCTGAAACGTCTATTTAGTTGCATTGTGCTCCATTTCTGACTTGAATGCCTTTAAATAAGAAATTATCTCACTTCTTACTTTTGAATACTAATTGATTTGCAAGCCCAAAGATAAAACAAATGTGCAGTTTCATTTTATGAACTGAACCCAAGTATACTGAATATGTGAATATTTTTTAAAAGAGAATTCCAGATACAGATTTAAAAAATAACTTGGCAGTTTAGCTACCAAAAAGTAATTTTCCTTTTACATGCAACTATTTTTTCATAGCAGTCTAATGGCTGTTTTGATTTTAATGTGGCAGAATATATACTTCATCCTTACCACTTATGTTGTCTTAGACTAGACTTGAATATAAACATGTTCTCAGAGATCAAGGGTACATATGCATTAACTTTCTTTGTATAGCAATGCAAACAACAATTGAATTTCCCATGCATTTCTTGAGCATCTAAAATTTCATTGATTCAGCCTATTTCTTAAATAGTTGTATCTGTACTGAGTAATGCAGACTTAGTTGTAAAAGATGCAGAATGAAGCCAATCTTTTTGTGAAGAGTATAATGTTCTGCTTTTGCAGTTCTCTGCAGATCATTTTTCAAAATGTAGTTATATATTATGCTATAGCCTGGAACATTTACACTGCTTCTGGGAGCATGGACGGCTTGGGAGCATATCTTGAGTACTTGTACACCAATGTTTGCAGTATGAGGAAAAAACTTGGATGAACTGGAAGCGTTGGTCAGCTCCCAGAGGTATGATATCATTGGTGTTAGAGACTTAGTGAAATGACTGGAGCTCTGGAATGGAGGGCTGAAGGGCAGAGCACCAAGAGTTGTAGTGAATGTGGCTACACCTGGCTGGTGACTACAACCAGAGGTGTTCATACATTTATCAATGCTCTGGATGCAGGATTTGAATGTACTGCGGGCAAGTCTGCTGATGACACCAATTGGAAGGTACTGTTGACTCTCTTGAGGGACAAGAGGCATTGCAGAGGGATCTAGATAGATCAGAGCATTGGGCAATGATTTATGGTGTGAAATTTAACAAGTTGAAATGCTGGGTTCTGCACTTAGGACAGTGTAACACTGGGCACAAGTGGGGAGAGAAGTAGCTGGAGAGCAGC
>JASSUY010044216.1:0-15932 GCA_032466535.1 Forpus xanthops
CACTGCCAGGGATGGGGCAGCCACAGCTTCTCTGAGCACCCTGTGCCAGCACCTCAGCACCCTCACAGGGAAGAACTCCTTCCTCATATCCAACCTGAACTTCCTGTTTCAGTTTGACCCCATCACCCCCTGGCCTGCCACTACAGTCTCTGATAAAGAGTCCCTCTCCAGCACCCTTGTAGCCCCCTTCAGACACTGGAAGGCTGCTTGTAGTCAGTTATGCGAGTTAGTTTTGTGCCTCCATCATGGTCTAGCTCTACTTTGATTGTTGAAGAAAACACTGTCAATATCCAGCTATTTTGAACTTGAACCAGGGGTTCTTTAACTGCTTCAACCCCCAAGTAAGGGGTTTAGGTTTCAACAGAAATGGTAAAATTTAAACCCAGTATTATTTCTTTGATGTTCCCTTCCCCTCTTTTTGTTTTTGTGTGTGTCTTGTAGCTTTACTATGGGCTGGGATCTGAATAACTCAACTGATTATTGGATTGAGGATGAGGAAGATGATGTCAACTCGGTTATAGATTACGATACATATGAACTTCTCTGTGAAAAAAGTGATGTCAGAAACTTCGGTAAAGTGTTCCTCCCCGTGTTCTATGCATTGGCTTTCACTCTTGGAGTTGCTGGAAATTCATTAGTGGTTGCAATTTATGCCTACTGCAAGAAACCGAAGACTAAGACAGATGTGTACATCATGCATCTGGCCATTGCGGATCTGCTCTTGCTCTTTACACTCCCCTTCTGGGCTGCGAATGCAGTGCAGGGATGGGAACTTGGAAACTCAATGTGCAAGCTCGCTTCTTCTCTGTACACCATGAATTTCAGCTCTAGCATGCTATTCCTGGCCTGCATCAGTGTGGATAGATACAAGGCCACTTCCGAATCCAGGGGTCACAGAAGAGCTGGTCAACATTGCAGTGTTACCTGCATCTGTGTCTGGCTGACCGCCACTTTCCTCAGTATCCCTGATCTGGTATTTAATCAAGTCAAGAAACACAATGACAGGAATGAATGCTTTCCAGTATTTCCAATGAACATGGAAACACTCTTAAAAGCAACCATTCAAATCCTGGAAATTATCCTGGAATTTCTGCTCCCTTTCCTAGTAATGCTGATCTGCTATTCAGCTACTGCTCGAGCAATCTTTAGATCTGCAAGTGCTAAAAAGTCTAGACCTTTCATGGTCCTGCTGGCAGTAGTGATTACTTTCATTATTACCCAGCTACCTTACAACATTGTAAAGTTCTGGCGAGCCATAGATATCATCTACATGTTGATCACTGACTGTGAGACAAGTAAAACCATAGATGTTGCACTGCAGGTCACCAAGAGCATAGCTTTGTTTCACACTTGCCTCAATCCTCTTCTATATGTCTTTCTGGGAGCCTCTTTTAAAATGCACATTATGAAAATTGCAAAAAATTATGGGTACTGGAGAAGACAACAACAGAATGGAAGACCTGAAGAGATTTCTATGAATTACGAAGACCATACTGAAGAAACAACTAGTTTCACTATATAGACTCTCCACTGCTTCCATTATCATCTTATGTAACCAAGGGAATTATTTACCAGTATTACTTATAACAACTACTTATAGTGCTATACAAAGGTATTGTTTCAGGAGCTGTTTCTCTGCAAGTAGCTTTCAGATGACTTTCTGAACCTGCAGACCAGCCAAGTCACTACAAAGCAGTTCAAAGTGGAACATCTTCATCAAACTGAAGCACCAGGCAAGAACTAAATGCTGAAACTCCTAGAAACAGCTGGAAGTACAAGCTACAGAGTGCCCAACTTGCACATGTCTAAACAGCTAATTAAAACAGAAACCATCAGCAATAAAGCAGCAGTTCAGGACTATTTGTACCAAAAGTTCATAATCTTGTGTTTTCCCAACTCTTTTATGAAACAGATGGAACATTTGCCTAATAAATCAGTTCCATTTCTTTCCTCAACTATCATTCCACAGATAGCCTTGCAGCTTGAATTGAGGTCTAAGTTCATGGCTGAGAACTAGGAAGGGGAGACATTCTCTATGTGTTTCCTGATATGTATAGTCACAGCATCCTCCACAAAACCCAGTAACTACCAAAACTAACCTTTCATGTCTCTTGTTTTGCTCACCCTAAACTTCCACAAGGCCCTATGGGAAGCACGTTCTAGATCTCTGTAAATGCCAAAGCAGTGCAGTCAAAGCATTAGCACAAATGTAAGAAAAAGTTAAGTTAATCTTCAGATACAGGGCCTGGAATTTCTAGTCAGACTTTGTAAAATGAATCAAACACTGCCATAACTGTATCTACTAAAATAGATGAAGATATAATAAACTCAAAGAATCCAGAAAGTGCACTGCCTTTCATTTATTCATATATGTTTGGTTTGGTTTAGTGGGCATTGATATCTCTCATCATAGTCATTTATCAACCAGCAAAGGCTCAAGACCTTGCTTGGTGGATGAGAGCGGTTCTGAATACATACGGAGCTCATACTCAGTGGGATTTAGTTTTTCCACAGAGAGTTTCCAAAGCTGTCCCTGCCACATTGCTGGCTTGGATTCCAGGAAAACAGCAGTTTTCCACGAGTCTCTGGGAGCATTTCAACTATATACAGTTATATTAGCTCTCAAAATCAAGACTGGTATTACAGCATACAGCCCCTGTCTTCAAACATCCCGTGGGCTCTGACAACATGCCTGAGCTATGAATTATGAAAGCCAACAAGAATCTCTCATCTTTAGACATTGTTCCTAGTTACAAAATTAGGCACTGGAAGAAGAAAGCTCTACGATAACAGAGAAGAAACAACAGTAGCATAAACAAGACACGAGCTTCTTCCCTCTGTTTGGATGACAAAAGCTAACAGAATTTCTGCCCGGTATTTTGTGAAATACTAGGGTGTGAACAGATAAAGTCAGTGTTTGGCAGACAGCCTACACATACACAATGAATCTGATATATTTAAGCCAGGGTTAATATGATTAGGGCTGGGGCTTTACTGGATTTACTGTAGAAGTGCAGAGCATAGGAAGAAACTCTGGTTGTTCCACAAGGCAACTGACTCCTTACATGTGTGATGTATGACCTTTCTTCACAAACACAGACTGGTTGCAGCCAGAATGACATTGTGACCAATCCCAAAAAACAAACCCACCCAAAATAACCCTGAAAAATCAACTGGGCAGAAAAGGAGGCTGACTAACACAGCACTGTGTGTATATGCTTCTTAAACTTCTTGAAACTGCAATGCCTTGTATGTGTCTTTATGCAAATCTGACTGTCCCAATTACTTTTATTAGCAATAAGATAAACCATGCTCACTCTCTTGTGTTCACTCTCCTTGTTATAATTTGTGTAATTCATTTTATGAGTAATATTTTGGGTGTGTAACCTCCTACAAACTTTACCGTTGCTTCCTTAGGAACAGCAATGCACCTTTTGGAGACTGACTCCAAGCAAAGGTAGCAGTCAGCAGTGAAGTGACACTGAGAGACACAAGATACCATGCTTCCTTCTGCCACCAGTTTTGCAGTGCTAGAAAAGACAAAGAGTCCTATCTCCTGGTGAGTCTAGGTATTGCTCCAGAATACATCAGTAGGCAGCTGCCACACCCAAAGGTACATAAACGAAACATTAAGTTTCACTCCAGCTAACATCTCCATTTAGCTGGCTTCCGAACTTCCAGGGAATGATTTTCAAGTTGCTGTCACATTATCTTGTGGTAAAAA
The DNA here is from genome assembly GCA_032466535.1 of Forpus xanthops. Lineage (NCBI taxonomy): Eukaryota > Metazoa > Chordata > Aves > Psittaciformes > Psittacidae > Forpus > Forpus xanthops. The sequence goes on from JASSUY010044216.1 coordinate 3,725, forward strand.
AGCAACAGTACCACAATATCAGGGACCACAATATAGAATGATAGAATCATAGAATAGTTAGGGTTGGAAAGGACCTTAAGATCATCTAGTTCCAAACCCCCTGCTATGGGCCGGGACACCTCCCAATAAACCATATCAAGGGACATTTACCACTTACTATTGGTTTTCCTGGGAAGTATAGTATGAAATACAAGAAATTACCTCCAACAGTCATTCCAACAGCATAACAGGCTAGTTGTAAAAAGCAATCAAATCTTACTGCAACTAGACACACACAAGCTGCCGAGACAGCTACATAAAAACAAAGTATAAAGGCTACAGCCATAAACATCCAAGTGACCTGATGGAAAGAGGTCATGTGAAGTAAAACAGTAGCATTCATTCTGTGAATGAAATTCAGAGGTTCCAAAAAGAGCCCAAACACCAAACTGGATTTGCGTCTCTGATTTTGCTTCATAGAACAAAAGCTCAATTCAGCTCCTTCTTTTGATTTACATTCTGTTGCTTTTACTCAGGAAGACAGTTTCCCATCTCAGAAATGAAGCATAAATATTTTTGGTTCATCAGTTCCTGGAAAGAATTTCAGACTGACATTCTTATTTAGGGTTTCTGTACTTACCACTGCTCCACCACTTCTTGCCATTTATCACATAACTGTTTCCATCTTGTTCAATCCTGCACTGCATATTGGTGGCATCACTTGAAGCCACATCAGGCTCTGTGTTAAAGGAAAAAACAAAACCAAACCACTGGATTAAACACCCAGGTAGTACTACCCCAATAAACATAAGGCTCTAGATATACCCTGTTGACAGTAACACTGTTTTGCTCTCAGGAGAAAAGCTGTTTTCAGAACCTCACCTTCCTGTGTCAAGAGCCAGGTCTACCAGAGATACTGAATGCTTTTAAAATTGAAACTAATGCTAAGCTACAGACGTAAAGTAAGCGCATCAATTCTGCAACGTATCTTCAGGTTCTGTTTTAAAACCTGTACCTAAAACATACTGCAAAACTACACAAATCTAATCACAATAATCATACTTGGACCTAACTGTATGTTTCCAGAGAGCCCTAAAGCACATTGGAAAAAAAAGGGTAAGTTCTATTGTAAACCTGTTTGGTACAAAAAAAAAAAGAAAACAGAAGTATTTTTCTAGGAATAAACTGAAAATACAGGTAAAGCAAATACTAGTCCCTGTAACCATGGAAAACCCTAACTATTGGGGAAGGGCAGGAAGGGTGCTTCACTTTGCCTCCTAGATGGTTTGGGATTCAAACACATTCGCAGATGCAGTGAAGACTGTTGTATTAATTCATTAACACAACAACTTGTAGTTCTGTACTTTTTGCACATGCCACGTGAAATGCCTGCCCCTTGTCTTCAACTTTCTTGGGGAGAAAAATTTACCTGTCATGCAGAAGCAAGAACTAATTTTCCCTTCTAGCAGAGGCTCCAGCCACTCTTTCTTTTGCTCTTCTGTCCCATACATGTGCAGGACCTCCATGTTCCCAGTGTCTGTAAGAAATCAGCAGACATTTACTTCTGGAGACATACAACTAAGGCATAAGACGCCCAACTTTTTAACGCTCTCAGTGGTTTTGATACAGAACAGGACTGCTGACCTGGAGCATGACAATTGAAAACCTCAGGGGCAAAGAAGCATTTCCCAGTCTCCTCAGCTATTAGTGCGTAGTCAAGCTGGCCGAGACCACTAATATCTGGGAGAAAAAGATTCCACAGACCTTCTGCTTTGGCCATTTCCTGTTGAAAGAAGCAACAGAGAAAAACATCAACAATAAATTTTAGGCAAATAAAAAAATCCTGGCTTGCTGCCTGTTTTGTTCCTTCCTGCCTAACACACTGTTCAAAATACCTATTTTCCATAGCTCTTTTCAATAGGTACAGTCTTTGACTTAAAATTCAGACATATCCCCCACAGAACACACTTTTGCTTTGCTCCTCTCTCAGTCGTACCTCTCATCTTCTTTTGCACCCCCCTTTCTTCATTTCCTTTCACTGTTCCTCGCACTGGAGTAACTTCTCTAGCAGGATATGCCAAACATTCTTACACTCTGTGTCAGTGCCTGTTTCTTTTACTGCTAGAGTTCTCAAGCATATTTATTATCCCATACCTTCAGTCTCTCAAGCAGTGGTGGTTTCTTCCATTTTTCCCCAGGTCCAGCATAATATGCTATTATTTCCTTAGAGAAACAAAAAGATGTTTAAATGAAGAACACAAGTAACATACATAGGTAATAAAATGGTGTCTTTTCCAGACCTATACCCCAAGAAACCAGTAAAAAATATTCAACAGGTTCTTAGTATATAGTTGGTCGCAATCTATTCATTTTGTAAGACTTCAAATGCATCATGGAGATGATCCCAGTTAGTTCCTTAGTTCATACAGAAAAGTGATTTGGGGGTGGTTTAAAGCATGTGATGATGACATTGAAAGGTCAGTGTTTTCTGGTGATACAACTGTTACCAACAGTACATACAAGAGGCATGAACTCTGAAGTAAAACAACAAATAAAAGTCTGATGTACTAACACTTCAGATTCAGGTTTTCCATCATAACACTCACATATGTAAGCCAGTTAATCTTTTTTAACTGAGAAAAAAAACAAACACCAAAAAGCCCACAAATCATACATCTTATTTTCCTGCCAAAATAATTCCTACCAGGTTATGCAAGCAGTCATTCTGAACTAAGTAAAATCATCTATCCAGTAATCCAAGCATTTTTGCAAGCATGGTTTAGAGAGGCATGAAGCTGGCCCAGAACTAGTTTTGGAGTGAATACAAGTAGTGCCCTCTTCTGAAAACCACACAGTAAGACAAGTTCCTAAGTAGAATTTGTAAGTCCTGATCCACAAGCTATCAGAAATAACTTTGGAACGCAACACTACTCATCTGCAAAACTCACACAGCTATTTGTAGTTGGCTTGGTTTTAAAGCAAGTGCTTTAATTATAGCAAGGCTTCCTTGAAAAATCCAAACCCAATGACAAACAGGCTTTTAGGAAACTTTGTGTATCAACAGCTGCTGCTCCCGCCCCCTCCCTGTGACAGATGCATTCCTACATCTTTCATATGTTCTCTGTGTTACTGCCTGACTGCAAAAGAAACCAAGGCATCTGTGCTTCCATGAGGCTGGAAGTTGAACCAAACTGGCCCTAGGCTAAGAACTAAAATGTTTCAGCTCATACATTGTGGAATCCCATTTTTTGGATAGAATTCATGCCTTAAAAATTAGGCAAGAAACAGAAACATTCATCCTTGTATGGTTAACACCAGCAGTTTCCATTTTTTTAAGCATCTTTCTGTTTAGTATGTAAGAGTTTTAAGGGTTTGTGAGTGTTAAAAGTCCAGTGGCAGATACCTTTAAGCAGTAACTCTTTTTAAACAGAGTAGTTCTTAAACTTCAAACGGTTTTCAAAGTCCCTCAGTTTTATTCACAACACAGACAACATTTAAATTCTGAAGAAAAAGGAAATATTATACTCTATAAAGACTTGTGCTAATATTTTGCAATGCCACAAACATCACTGCATGCACATAAGGCTGTTTGAAAGAAAGAAATAGGACATGACTTCTCACCATAGTTTGACATGTTCACAAACCCTGGTGGTAACATTTTAGTTTATAAATAGGTTTTCTGAAAGCTTTTACCTTCTCAGCTGGGTAGATGTGCTGCTGCATGAACTGCTTCACCTTCAGCAACGTTTCTTGGCCTTTCCTGCTTTGATGGAACAGCTCACCGGAGATGCTGCGATGTGTGGTGCTAAAAGATGACCTAAAGAAGGACATGAAATGCAGTAACAAGTAAGACCAGATTTTCCCTCATAATAACACAAGCTGCCTTATTCAGGCATTTAAAAGATAAGTAAGTCATAGAAGCTTTGCCTTGCCTTCGGCCAGTACTTTAGACCACCCTTACCTTTCTGAGAGCTCTAACCCTTTCTCTGCCAAAGGCTTCACAATCTTAGCAAATTCATGACTATTCTCTGCAGCAGCATTTCCCAGGAGATATCTAGCATATACACCCTAAAACCAAAGGAAAGGCATATATGGTATAATTACGACAGGCACTTAAAACTGTCTCTTTAATAGATTGGTGATTTCCTTAACTATGAAAGTAACACTTAAATGCACGTATTCTTAAAAGGAAAAAAACAGCACCCAGACACACTAATAGTGGTTGTGATCCATCTCTGATATAATGAGCATGCTTGGTGCCAACTGACAACAGTATACACGTATTTATTATCCACAACTAAATTAACTACCCACATACACACTCTTACTCCATATTAATACCAGGTAGCTTATCCCACATTCGGTGTGCTGACCTCATGCTGCAAGTCATTACAATATACTTATGCCCTATAATGGCTGAATATCATAGAGTCATAGAATAGTTAGGGTTGGAAAGGACCTTAAGATCATCCAGTTCCACCCCCTGCCATGGACAGAGACACCTCACACTAAACCGTGTCACCCAAGACTCCATCCAACCTGGTCTTGAACACTGCCACAGATGGAACATTCGCAGCCTCCCTGTGCAATTCATTCCAGTGCTTCAGCACCCTCACAGGGAAGAAATTCTTCCTTATATCAAACCTGAACTTCCCCTGTTTAAGTTTGAACCCATCACCCTTGTCCTATCACTATAGTCCCTGATGAAGAGTCCTTCCCCAGCATCCCTATAGGCCCCCTTCAGACACTGGAAGGCTGCTATGAGGTCTCCACACATCCTTCTCTTCTCCAGGCTGACCAGCCCCAATCTTCTCAGCCCCACAGATGTGCACACATCTCTAATTCCTCTTGGTTATTCCCCATTCTACGGGCATTTGTATAGAGGCATCTGAGCGAAGCTCCAAATAAAGCTGGAGCGGCTGAAATAGCTCTGCATTGCTCCAAGCATTTATTACAAGTGCTGGCAACTGACTGGAAGCATCAGTTGACCAGCTTGGCAAATCTCCTACCAAAGCACCTCTTCCCCTTTTCAGACCAGCTCCACCAGGCTCCAGTAGGCCTCCCAAATCAAGTTCTAAACAACCAAACCTGTGACTATGGCACCATGCTTCTAATCACTTATTAACCTGCCAGATCCACCTGGCCTTTTCAAGGTTATTCCCTTTGACCTGGAGAACTGATGTAAAAAACCTGAGACCCAAAGCCCCTAACCACCTTTCCCTGTATTTTGAACAAGTATTACCAACTGCAAATACTCATAAGAAAACCATGTGACATCTCAGCAAATGTGAGGGTATTACCTGGGATATTGCTGCCATTTTAAAATACGACAAAGCAAGAAAAAAGTTAAAGTTGGCTAAAGCAGTGCTGATGCCCCGGCAGCGGCAGTAAATGGAGACCAGTTCTTCAAATGAGGGGGTTTCTACAAAAGAACAACAGTTTTAGAATACTCAGCATTTTCCATTATTTTTCCACCTTATTCTTTAAATATCTGAGCAGCTTTTCAGCTTTCTTCCACTGATGTAGTAAACAACATGATTTAGCACTTCTCATGATCTAAGTGTGGTTAGAGAGCTAAGATGACATAAGAGTTGTCAGAATTTCAGATGAGCAGAACACCTTTTACTGCCCCTTGCCTCCACTCCATCAGGAGAACAATGTCACCAAGGGGCAGAGGGGGTGGTAGTGCTAATCAGTGATAGATTTACATTTTCAATTCAGGTTTCTTCCATTACCTCCAAGAAAAGTTCAAAATAAACTTTTGCAGAGGTAGCATCCTGCGGCTGAACCACAGGTTGCTAAAACAGAGAGGTTTAAGGTCCTATCAGCCTGTTTTCTCCTATGAAGAAAACAGTAGAAAAGTTCTTTGCAAGTGCAAATTTATGTGCTTATTAATTATTTTAATTATTATTATAAAGTTAACATATCAAAATAGAAATCAACCTTGGGATTCATTTCAACAAAAAGATTACAGTGTCATACCCACGGTGTCTTTGAAATCCAAGGCAGTTCCTTGACTTAAGTGCTTAACAGATGCAGGCCAAAAGTAGAACAGAGTGGCATATGCTAAATCTGCTAGAGGATGGCCAGCAGTTGAAAGTTCCCAATCCAGGACTGCCAAAACACGAGCCTTAGAGAAAAATAAAAACCTCAAGTGAAGGCTAGAAGATAAATTCTCTCCATTCACAAATGCACAACACACTTAACATCCAACAGCTTTACTTGGTTACTGTGTGTTTAAAAACACACACTGTGGCTGTCACAGTTCCTTTTAGCACTGGGTAAGGATCTGCAGAAAAGCAGTATTCCTATAAAGGCACAAAACAAGAACTTTTCCAATGAAGTTCTGGTTTGAATTTTTCATTTTTGAGTAGTGCTCTTCCTGTCAGAAACTTCTAAACTCTTCTGGTCAAAATATGATTGGATTAAAGTATCCGAAAGAACAGTAGTACTGACAATGGGGCTGGTTTTGGTTTTTATGGTTTCCAGTCCTGTTAGTGTTTTGTCCACGAGTATCATGTTATGCATACAGTAACATGGTCATCCTGAATGACACCTCCAGCCTACTCATGATCCATGGCTTCTTAAACTATGGGCAAAAGACTTTTTTTCTGCATATACAGTTTCTACAGATTATTTAAAACAACCTATTTACAGTTTGGTTGATTCTTTCAACTGCGTCAGGAAGAGCACAGAGAGTTCCTGGGACTGCCAGATCTTCTCTGCTCAGGGACTCTGTCATCACATTTAAGCCAACAGTGTCTATTGGCTGATCTAATGTTGTCTATCTACAACAGGAATATGTGGCACCTGTTGCTCTGCTGTGAAACAGGAATTGCAAGTCTTGGTCACAGATCCCCAGCATTTATTCTGGTCAGAATTCAGCAAATAGCATGGAAAAAAAGATAATGAAAATGCAGTTGTGTTGATAGATAGCTAACACACATTTATTTAAGAAACTAGAAAAAAAAAAATCTCTCTTTCCCCTAAAGATGAATGAGGAACTTCAAAGTCTCTGTCATCTACATGTGTTCCATAACTAAGCAGCTTTGGTAGACTTTTCTTTGCTTCTACTAACATCATGTATCATCCATTCAGATCCTGTTCTAAACGCCACTGTTGTTAACTAAAGCCATACCACTGATTTCAATGGGCTTTGGATGAGATGCTTATGAAATGAGCCTTCATACGCTCTTAAGTTGTGCTGAATTCAATAGGATTTATGCATATAAAATGTCTTATTCCTGGACTTTGAAGTAGGGACTAGAGCTAATGAATAAATCAAGTAACTAGCTCCTGCAGTAAAAATCAGGACTGTATAAGGTAGCTAAACACCATACACTGAGTATGGAGAAGCGTTAAGTTTTCCACTGTTCTTTTCAAACATGCATCATGCAGTAAAACACCCATGTAAGTGTCCCATTACATGGCAGGAGTACAAACAAATGGAGGATCAAAACCTACTAAACATGTACAGACATATTTCAAATACCTCTGTTGGGTGGAAGATGATGTTATCTATTCGAAAGTCCCCATGAATCAGGCTTTCTTCATTATCATCAGGTGGCAAGTTGTTTGCTAACCACTCTGCCAGCTTGTTCATGGCAGGGATATCGGTATGAGCAGTTGCATCATATTGTCTTTTCCAAGTTGATACCTAAAGAAATACAAGCACTTCAACTGATTTACGAGTTTTTCATGAGCTCTAAATTCTGAAGCCCATGCTTCTGGGTTTTGACTATTACCATGTTACTTCCGTTTTCTATTTCAATCCTATTTACAAAGCCCAAATCTAATATTATTCCAAAAGTGAATAAATATCATTTCCTGAGTGTAGCATTTCAGAATTGATCTGAATATAACACGAACTTTATACTGTGCACAAATAATTGAACTAAGTGAAGGCATTTAATAGCTAAAATATGACTTACCTTACAAGTCATTAATAACAACAACTGAGTTTGCAAATCAAGCAAATCTTCAAAAACCTGACAAAATAAGAGACTTCTTGAAGAGCTGTACCTGTCTTTTGCAGTATCCTGCTCCTCTCCCATATCCTTGGAGACCCAATGACTGTAAATCAAAGGAGTGCAAGAGGGCCAAAGTTTCTATCATTGCAATATACAAAGCAAAACGCTCTGCTGGGCCCACCTCAGGCAGGGAGAGGTCTCGGAAGATGCGACCCTGGAAACACCAGAAATCAAGTACTTGGTAGGATGCACACATCACACAAAGAGAAGTTAAAGCTCTACATTTCAGGACCAAAACCAAATGCAGTGAACCAACCAATGAAATCAAAAAATGCCTTCCTCACTTTTCTTCCTTGGCCAGGACAGATAAAGGAATTCACAGTAATCTCAGATCATAAGTATGTCTATTGGAAGGCAATTAAAATAACAAGACATATTCAGTAGATGAAAGTCTGAATTGGAGCACTCAATCCAGATATCCACAAACTAAAGTACTTGGGGGGGGAGGAGGGGAGGAATGAAAGGTTTCTCAATTGTCTCTAACAGCTAAATTCCAGAAAAAAAACCTATTCATGAAGACTTTAGGGGAAGGGGGAGCAGTTTAATATATCTAGAACTTAGGTGTGTTCTTCCGTTTTCTCCTTTAGCACTGCCAGTAACAGTCTGGAAAAGAAAAAGCAGGCTGTTCTTTAAGTTCCTCAGTTTCACTGGCTCACATGATGGCATCAATGTATGTCCATTTTCCCAGTGAACCAGATGACAGAGCAAGATGCAGTGAAAAAGGAAAAGGCCCAAGTTCCAATCTTCCTCTTACAGTAAAGAAAAAAAGCAAAGCGATTATACAGCAGACATCAAATTATAATCACCAAATCCAGCAGAAACAGAATCAACTCTGCCACAGAACCCCTACAGTGATGGACCACAGACAGAGCTATGCCACGTTCCTTCTGAAACTAGTGCTTGAGCTGGAATCCTGCTCGGTTTTCAAGAAAAGGGGATTGTAAGTAGATTCCTGTCTTCAGAAGTAAAGAGGACCCAGGATGTCCCAAAGTTCAGTATAACTTTACACCTCTATTGTTCTCACTCTACCCTGTGTATGCTTTGCACAGAAGCAATATTGTCTCATTTCAAGACATCTTTCCAAGAGCTCTAAACGAGACCAAGAGGTTACATACTGAGCTAAAAACTTCACCAAAGTGGGAAATAAGTCCTGAAGAAGCTGAAATCAGTGTGAATTTCCAGCATCTAATATTCCTTAAAATATCAGAGGACTGCTTATGTTTGTATCACAAAATGCAGTAAATACTGGACAAGGCTCTAACAGAAAGAGTTTTAGACAATTTAAAAGCAGCTTGTAATAAGGAGACAAAAAAAAAATCCCTTTCATTAGAAGACCAACCTGCACATGCTGCATTACATAAAACTCTGTTCCAATGATAGAAACATCACTGCAATACAACAGCGGTTCAGGCACTGGAAATCCAGCTGAGAATAAGGCTTTCTGCACACGATATTCTCTATCGACCTGAAGAAGACACAGAAATTTAGGTTCAATGAAAAGCTCCCAAACATAAATGAGTACTGTGAACTGTACTGTGTATTCTCCTTGATGACATGCGTATAGTATAGCACAGAGAACTGTAAATGATCCATCAATTCACTATTATTTCTTGACACATTCAACCATGTGCCACACCATCATGTACCAGATTTAGCAATACGAAGTGTCTGGGGCTTGATGAAGTATGCTCCTTACCTTGTGAGCTCTAGGTAAAAGGGGCCCGTGGGGCTTCTTCCTGAGCACATAAGCCTTCTGACCCTTCTGAAGATAAAAGGTTGGATTTGACTGGCCTGAGCTACAAAGAGAAAGATTATAGTTACTTACAAATTCAAACACTTACCATTCTGCAAACTTTCAACAGAAATGATAGAAAATGCACTGTGACTTGGCCTGAACAAAATGGTAAACAGAGGAAAGAGTTCTTCTCAAGAGTTGTATGTTGGCTTGGTTTGTCTGGTTATTTTTTTTCCCCAGTATAGTCATACAAGGATGCAAGTGATAGCCTACAAAATCAGAAGCCAGAGGTTCTATTCCTGCCTATAAGGAAGACATTTTCTTTCACTGCAGAAAGGTCACACATACACAATTCAGTCCCCTGTGACATGGAGATGACATTTACCTCTCCTCCCTAAAGATACATCATTAATGTTTCAGGGTATGCAGTAGTAGATACTAATTGTAAAGCTTTCTGATTTGGTGGAAATCAAACAAAGCAGAATTCGCACTAGCCCTGAATTGTATCTGTCCTTTGGCAAGCTGTATATTGAACAATATAAGCACAGAGAAAGCTCTCCAAGTGACTGATGGTTCTAGTACCAAACCCCACTGTATGCTGTTCTGATTATCACATACCTATGCTACACCTAAGTGACTACCCATAGTAACTGTAAAACTTTAAAGAATGAACGTTACAATGACAAGGAATCATAGAAACTAGACATTTCAATCACATACAAGAGTAAAAGACAAGGCCAACCTAGTCGAACCCTTTACAAGACTTGGTCCTTCATGTCCCAATCATGCTTATTGATCCTTACCTGCCTTCCTCTCCTCCTTCTAGATAATTTTTAACATGCAGTCTAACCTAGTTGGATAAAAGATTACACAACTAGCAGAAAATCCAAATCAAGTGAACTTTTGCTCTCATGCTCCCCACAACACTTCCATTCTCTCTCAGGCAGTCAGGACATGGCCTGTAATAGAGTTTAGCAAGTATACTGCAGAGACAAACACTCTGCCTGGCACAAAAGAGGTTTAAATCAGTTGAAGCTTCCAACTGCAACCACAAGACAAAGAAAGTAGTAGAAGCATAAATGCTGACAGTATTTTAGCAGATTTTAGTAATAGCTACTCTACTAAGGTCCCTCCAAAGGTTTCCTCAATTGAAGGATTAGAGTAGCTGAGGATACAATGGATGCTTTATATTTGCATCAGAAGACAATGGAAACTTGTTTACTGGTTCTGAGGGGTAGCTGCAGGTAAACCACCCGAAGTCATGTTTACAAAGGAATCAATGCTTACTTTTAGAATAATGTAATGTAATGCTCCTGATCTGAAGTCACACCATTGATCTGCTGAGCACAAATGAGCTAGGTGTTCCCTGCAACAGCAGCTCTAGAGCCTGGGGTAGCACCTTGCTGGTGCAACGCTTTGCCCTGCAGGCATAACTATGAACCTCAGAAGAGCATTAGGCTCTTTTTGTGGATTTGGTTACCTGGTGATAGCTGAAGGCTTTTAAAATTGATTCCTTAAGCCATGTATGTGCTTCTGCACATTACTATTTGCTGTTCAATTAAAGGTTAATCACATTAAGTGAGATTTATGAGTAGGCAACAAAACAACTGAGTGTATACAGCAGCAGAGCATGCCACAACTTCTCTGGGCACCCTGGGCCAGCGCCTCAGCACCCTCACAGGGAAGAGCTTCTGCCTAAGAGCTCATCTCCATCTCCCCTCTGTAAGCTAAAAGCCATTCCCCCATCCCACGCCGACATTCCCACCTCCTGCCTGCAGACCGCCACCTGCGGAGCCGGAGATCACCTTTGTCGCCACAGTGAACTTTGATTTCTCCAGCTGCCCAAGGGAAGCCCTGTTACCTCGGTGGCGGCTCCCTGCTCTCACAGGGCAAAGGGCCGGAACCCTGCCCACCTTTCCTACCGGGCAGCGGGCAACGCGCAGCCCCTCAGGTTGCCCCGCAGCGCAACGCTTCAGGCCCACTCTCCGCGCCGCAGGCCGCCCCACCGGGGAAGGCCCGTGTGAGCAGTAGAGGCCGCCGCTCGCCCTTCACAGGCCGAGCAGCCCACCCGTTACCTGTACTGCCTGACAGTGAGAGCCCCCGCGGGCTGCCGAGGGAAGCCAAGCAGGTGGCTGCACAGGTACCGGTCCAAGCCCTGCTGGTCGAACCGCTGCTGCTGCCGCACCTCACCGCTACCCGGCTCCGACACCATCCCGACCTGCGTCGCCGCAGTACGACCCGAGCCCGCCCACCGCGCCCCGCCCGGGCCGGCAACGGGAGGCGGCTCGGACCGTACCGGAAAGCGGTCCCTGGAGCCGGGGCTGAGCGGTGCTCATCGAGTCATGGAGCCATGGAAACAACCGGGTGGGAAAAGACATTTCAGTCCGACCGTTCCCAGCACTGCCAAGGCCACCACTAACCCATGGCACTGAGGGCCTCGTCTCCACAGTGTGTGCACACTTGC
>JASSUY010044221.1:0-19759 GCA_032466535.1 Forpus xanthops
CTTTATCCACTGAGTGGTCTACCTATCAAATTGATGTCTCTCCAACTTAGAGACAAGGATGTCATGTGAGACAGTGTTAAACGCTTTGCACAAGTCCAGGTAGATGACATCAACTGCTTTACCGCTGCCTATCAGTTCTGTAGCCCCATCACAGAAGGCCACCAGATAGGTCAGAAGAACAGACTTTATTCACTGACATTTGTTCAGAGTATGACATTAGATAAGTTCCATGTTTCTGATAGGGCTCACTTATTTCATGACCTTATGAGAAGAACAAAGACTATACAGCTCTGCCAATTGCTTTCAGGTCTTTGAAATGCACAGGTTGCCTGGGTATTATGCTTTTTAATATAATCAAGCAATAATGATAGGAATCTACGCCTGAGAAATGAGTTGCAGTGGTGGTAAATGCCCTTATTTTTATCTATAGAACTATTTTATTTGCTTTCCTTAAAATAATGTCTACTCCCTGCTAAGTAATATAAATAACAAAACATACTCCTTATGACCAATGTCCATCTGAAAGCTGCTTATATCCATTTATTTATTTTTTTTCTGCTTCCTATTAGAGTCTTCTTTGTCTAAGCTTCAGATAGCTTGATTGCTTTGATTTCTCCCTCTTCGAGGTTAAAATCTCAAATTCAATTTCAGAAGTGCACGAATGTGTTAAGTTCTCCGTGCTAGTCCTTATTATGAATAATAGAGACATATGTCTCTCTCATCTGCCAGAGAATGACATAAAACTCATTGCCTTTATTATTTCCTGAGGGCATGTATTATAATGCAGGATGACTTTTCAAAATGATTATCCTAGCCTTCAAGCTACCTCACAGAACACACCTGTTTTAAAAGTCTTGAAAAGAACAGATGGATAGGAAACCTTTTAAAAATTAATAAAAAAATAGGACTGGAAGAAACCTTTACTATCTGGTTCAATCTGAGACTCCTTATCATACTCTTCATACTTACTATGTAATTATTTAAACAGGAAAAAGAAAATTTGCAGGGTTTCTGCATAGCCAAACTATTGTCAGATTGCGTTTCTTGTCCTGTTCAGTGTGCACAAGTCAGCTCCACTGAATGTGACTGAAAGCTTGGTCAATTCCTTTTTTTGGAGTTCGTAATCTCTTTAAGCAGAGATTGCCTTTTTTACTGAATGTCTGTACAAGTAATAGCGCAGTAGGTCTGTGATCCTGACTGGGAGAGGCTATAATGCAAACTGTTAATTACAGTGATTGAACAGAATCCAGGGAGGCTTCCTTTCTAATCTGAGCCCCAACAGTCACTATCATGAAGAAACAGAAATATAGCAACCCCACTTGTACTTTTGCCTGTAAAATACGACTAATAGAATTAATTCATCTTAATGGCTGTTCCGTTAATTAAGCTGTTATGTATTTGTGGAGCACTGAAGTTGAGACAGTGGTTCTTCTGTCTTTTACTGGTGATTGCTGTTTGGCTATATTCCTCTGTTAAGAGTTCAACACAGTCTCAGTTTACCTAGCATTCACTGTAATTTACCTTGGAGACAAATACACATATTGACACTGGAGTTGTCAGAGCTACTCTGCTGGTTGGCTAGATAGAAATCTTTGTTCTCCTGGACACAATTTTTCTTGACTAGGCCTCATGTAAGATGAATTTGCTCCTTCTGGTACAGCTAAAAATAAAACCTTGAACAAATTCCTCATTACATTTTGGGCAAAGTCAGGTTACTATTACTTATACATGCCATGTTCTATGTGGCACAGTTGTATGCCTGAAATGATATGCAGTATTTCATGACAACATTGTTTTCCAGATATGTTTAGAAAACAATATATGCTTGCCTCTCATTAAACTGCTGTACTTACTTACATGACAAAGTGCACTGCACAGAGGAAAACAAATACTGTTTATTAACTCTTTGAATTAAACGAAAAGCCTGTTTTTCATTTCAGATGTGCTTGTTTTATTTGTAAATTCAGTGGATTCGGTGATCTCTAATCCTAAGGTTAACTCCATTTCTAGGATCAGGAGAGAGACAAACTTGTTAAAGTGTAAGCACCTTAAAAAAACTTATTGCTTGGAAGGCTTTTATCTATTTTAAGAATATTATTAGCCTGCTCATTTTGTTTGAACCTTAACCAAAAAGTATGTGTTTATTGGATGTATAACATCCTTTCATTTCCTTTAGAGTAAGAAACCTGAGAAATTAGTCCAGGGTGTCTTTAATAGTCTCATAGATTTTTGAAGTGAGAAAATGATAAGATGATCCTCAAATATCCCTCTGGCAGAATGCAATTATATGCTTAATCAAATAACTTTTGGGCTTTTTCCCATGAGACAATGAACACTGAATCTGGGAACCAGTATTAGTTAATAGGTTAGTACTTCTAGCTAGTCATAATGTTTCAAAGTTATTTGAATAAAACTTGTGATAAAGTTGCCTCACCTGACTTTAGCTATTTTAGCCTACATATTTATAGGAGTTCTGCTTCAGAAAGGACTGGAGTAAATACTAGGAAAAGTACTTATAGGTCAGTAAAAAACAGCAGTCTTTGAAGACAATTCAGAATTAAAGTTCTGAGAGATTCTTCTCATCTTCTGCATGTGCACATTAGCACCCCACAAATGGTTGACTTTGACTAGAAAATTTGCAGTTACATTCTTCACATTGAAGTCAGTATCCTCAAGACTATGAGTTTCTGTCAGTGTAAAATGGCTGCTAATTTTATCCGTTCATTCTGTTATGATTAATGTTGATATTTTACAGTTACTAGCTTTACAGGCACAAAGTATTTGACAGCTCTGAAGGAGAGAATAGGTGCCAAGAGCAAATATTAATTCATACCACTCATTCTGTAAATTTATGTAAAAAATTCCTCATCAAATTAGTGGAGTAAATGAACATGTCAGATTAGAATGCTTGGCAGATTTGGGAATAAAACTGGACACTTACATCCCCTTTCCTCAATAGATAATTTAAAAGCCATATTTATATGCAGAAGTTATAGTAGCTTAACATTTTATAATGAGTTTAATGAAGTCTGTACAACACATTGTACAGGAATTCTTATGTTGGTTAACAACTGTTACTATATGCAAATGTAAATTATAATTCAGTAATGTTCACATAGTTTTTTGCTAAACCAATATAAAATCACAACTCTTCTTAATTTAGTATTTTTCGGTGAGTCTAACAGGAAGGAGTTCTCTTGTCTTGCTAAATACATACTATTTATGTATTACTTCAGTTGGAGTTAAACATTTTATACAACTTCGGCAAACTATTAGATTCATGAAAATTTATGAACAACAATTTTGGGAATAATTTTTTATCATCATGGTGACAATCAAACAAATGTCAGTACCTTATCAGATGTGGCAGAGAACCGTCCATAAGAACTGCTTAGTATGAGTAAAATCTATCTTTAGAGCTTATGTAGGTTAAAGCTTTTGATTTAAACACTTAAATATGCTAAACAAAAGACTTTTCACTTGAAAAAAGTGGTATTTCTCTTTTTAAGCATTTCACAGTTGAAGTGAGGTGGGGTAAAGTTATTAAGTGTTTTCATCTTTGGGCAGAGAAATTAATTTCTGAAATTATAAAACATTTACATACTCTGAGAAAAGGCAGTGTAAAAGTAAATGCATAAGAAAAGACTTAAAATAAGACTGAATAGAATTCTCATATCTGGAAATGAAATAAAATTTAGAAAGAGTGATTGGATGATGAATGGACACCTGTAGCAGAAATTGCTTTCTATAAATCTCACTTTAACTGCACATTGTACAAACACATCCTCATTGAAGAAGACGATGTTACCCATCCATGGAATAAATGCTTACAGAAGACATTTCCTCATCTCTGAACATAAAGATGGTAGAGGCATAATATTAAATAGATTTAGTTAGAAATTTAAATGAAAAGGTACTACAAATGTCTGGGGATTTTTTTCCCCAAAAGAGTTGTATTTGAACAAATGCTTCCTTTGTTTCACTCGTGAAATGGTATACATTAAAAAATAGAATTGTGGCAAATCATAAAAGCAGTGAAATAGAAAAGAGTGAAAAATCAGTTGGCTGTGATTTAGTAGTTCTTTACAGATTTGGTGCATGCTAGGGTTTTCCAAAATTTAGCTATTTGATTATAGACAAACTAGTCAGACTGCTATAGAGAACTGATGATAAATTCTTTCAGGGAAGAATAAATGGTACAAAAGGATCAACTGAAAGGATTTTTACACTGCTATTGTGAAGCCAGTATCTTCACTTTTCACATTACTGCCTATTCAGCTTTTTGGTGTGTATAAGATAGGAGCTTTTAAGCACCAGACTAGAAAGAATTCTATTTATACTCAAATGTGGTCATTAAACTCCTGGCAGTGTACTGGGTTTTTTTTTTAAATAACCTATTATTATCATAATCTACCAAGTCCAATGCAGAATCAAAACCTAGCTGTGTTAGCCATTATAATGGTACATAAAAAGAAGACAAGCTTCCTGTCCTAAAGAGCTTACAAACACTGTTTAAAGATCTGTCAGTATTCAGCTGGTAACTTTCATTTTCTTCCTATCCAGAACTAAATGTAGTCTCTGAGCATAACTTAGCAAATTTCAGTTGCCTTCTGTAGGTCTTTAATTTGTTCAGAGTGCCCTCAGCCCTATTACGGTTTCAAATCCCTCTTGTCTGCTTAGAATGCTATGGACAGCATGAAATGCTTCTTTTCTTACACTGTATTAGATTTCAGTCATGAGGAGCACTGTGGCAAGCAATCTCATTCAAAACTGTTTGCTACAGCTAGAAGTATAGATTTTTTTAGGAAAAGGAAATTCTTTTTCAAAGTTACACTTGATAAATTTGATGTCAACTCTTAATAAATCAATTAGAGGAAGAAACACTATGGAAGTGTTATTTTCTAGGTTCAGGAAAAATAATTATAATCTTTTTGGTTTGTATTCACTTTTTGATCTTCTTTCCTGCAACCTGACTTAGTCATTTTTATTTGCTTTCATGTTGAAAACACACTCTAATATGAGAAAACTCAATCTGAGGAGCTCTGGAAGAAATTTCTCTTGATCTGTGTACTTTGGGGTAGTAGATGGCAATGCAATCTGAAATCTTTTGTCTTTTGTCATTAGCTATTGCTTGGTTGTTTATCAGAGATGTACTGCATTTGTTATATGGCTGGTTTTCTCTATTTTTATCCTCTAAATCGGTACTGGATTTGAAGGGCTTTGTTTCTTTGCTCTTCCCCAACTTCTCCCAGGAATCAGTCCCCATCACAGTCCATTTTGTGTGTGACCCAATGAAAAAAGATCACCTGCTTTACCTGCTGATGTATGTTCCAAATAAAGTAAGATGAGGAAAAACTTCCTCCTAGATCATCTGTTATTTGCCTTACGGTAAGAACATGATATAAAAAACATGGGTTTGCTGGTAAACAATCCACCTTTTTTGTGACTTTTGTTGCTTATTGGTCTCTGCCTTTTCTCAATTTCAAGGCTTTTATTTGTTTGCGTGTTTGAGCTGTTTTTGTCATTGAAATCTACTATTGGACTGTATGCAATATCTTGCAGTTAATTCTGCATTTTTTTGCACAGGTTGTCCCCTTTCTTGAGAATTGTCTCTGCCAAGAAGAATTCTGGGCTTCGTAGCATATTTTGTATCACCATTCTTCCCATCCTGCCCACGCAACAGTCTGCTCTGAAACCATAAGCAACTAGGTAGGAGTAAGAGCAGCCATTTGCCTGCTCTAGTTTATGCCAGTTTCTGGCATCTGGCTGTGCCCACTAGCAGAAAAATGGTTCAAGTCACTTCTCTTTGCCGCCTTTTGCACCTTGATCCTTCTTTATTATGCACTGATCTTGGAGCCCCAGCTATTCATTTTTCAAGAACACTCAGGAAGGAAATCCGCTATGTCAGGCATAAATACTTTAAACCAAGAGAGGACGTTCTGACTAGAGCATTTTGTTGGTTTCTTTTTTTTTTTTGCAGATGTCCTCTCTAGTGGCTTTTCACTTTAAAATACAGCAAGTGACAACACTGAAAATATACAGCTCTTTTTCAGGACACAAATCTCTTCTCCCCCTAGTCGGTATTTTACCTTCTACTTTGTCAATAATAAAATAAACCATATTAAGCATGGAGAAGCTGAAAAATTTAATTTTTTTTCTGAACTAGGAAGTAAAATATTCAAAATTACAAAACCATGGCATCCTGAAATAGGAAGAAAGTATGAGTGGGGTTTACTTGATATATTTTTTATAATTATTTTCTCTGATGTAATTTTATTATTTTTGTGATAATCCTTAGTGGTATTTTTTCCAATAACTCCACTAGAAAAATAAAAATGTGTTATTTATGTCTCAAAAAAAAAATTAAAATATGCCTCTATTGGTTACTAAAAAAACCCAAGTGAACAAAAAAAAAAAAAAAAAGCCCAGAAACACAAACAACAAAAACTGCCCTGCAAAACAGAATAAGAAAATGAAGTATAAAAGCAGAAGATTTAAAGATGTATTTTAAAGAATATTTACAAAAGCTCTTTGAAATCATGTGATATTTGGTGAACAATAATTATCTGCAGACTGCTAGTTTCCGGTAATGGGAATTTTCTTTTCCACAGTCTTATATCGACTGCCATTATAGGGTTATACAGACATAAGTGGAAGGACTTTGGCCCATCTGGACTGATTCAGTCCAAACTTTCTCCATGCTTAATGAAAACAATATGGTTTTAGTATCCCAATTAGTCATAGAAATAAATGACAATATTTTTAAAATGTGAATGATTTGGAAGGACTTTATGCATTTTTTCAAAAGCCACAGAGCTGGGAGTGAGATCCTGTGCATTTTGTCCAGAAGATATAGTACAGAATGGCCAGATTATGAATAATGGCAGATTGCTTTCATCAGAAGGAAGCTGGTAGTGATATATGCACAGCTACAGGCTTCTTCCTTACAGTCTTCTCAACATAACTAGCAGCAAAAATAATATAGCATGTCATCACTTCAGGTAGCACAGCGCTTACATTGGAAAAAGTCTCCCCTTGCTTCTTGCAGTGAAGATCATACCGGTCTTTGTCTCCTATCTAGAGAAAGCTGAAGTGTTGATATAACAATCAGCAAGTTAGGTTCCAGGTCCTTTTATCATACTAACATTAAAGATTATTACATTGTGAAAAGGTATTTTCCAACTGTTGCTGAGCCAGCCAGGGGAGAGTGTTAATGCTCACCATAAGAGCATGCTGTGCTTTACTAAGAGCTTGTACAAATGGGGATATGTTTTGGGAAATCTTGTAGTGGGAGCAATTATGTGAGTGCAGATGCAAAGCAGAAGGATCATGTGCTGTTTCTGCACAAAGTGAAGGTCGGAAAAAGAACACACATTCTGCAGATAGTGTGACAGAAAGCAGCACAGTGTATCTGTGTAAGAAGTCAACTTTGTTTTGTGCAGATTTTTCTGATTTTGACAATACTTATGTTCCAGAGTAGAACTGAAACAAAAGCATTTTCTGTATAACCGAAAACCCCCATATCCTTCAAGCCAATCTAAACACTTCAACTTGTTAAAATCAGAATGTTTAATTATATTTTAACTTGTTTTTCCACGTGATTTATATTTTCTAACCTTTTTTTATCACAAACTCCACCAACTATTTTTAATCAGAAAGGAAGATAGAAACATTCAATTGTGAATAAGCTAAAGGTGAAATACTTGGCCAATATCATGATTTTTTTTTTTTTCAATTTTCCATTCATAATATTTTTTTTTGTCAAGGGTAATGTATTTCTCTGAAATGTTTTAATGATTTTACATTTCTTAGTAGTACTCACAAGATCTATGCTGTTAATGCTACCAAAGATTTGACAGATTATCTTGCCAACATTACAACAGGTTTGCTATATTTAACTGATTATTGTTCTGAATTCTATCTTAAATGAACCAGGCAATGTGAACTGCATAATTTCTCTGGTATCATTATTGCCCAGGTTAATTTCTCTCCCAGCTAAGAGTAGAGGTAAGCAGAAGACTGAAAACTTTAAAAAACTTACGATTTACAAGTTTGGATGGCAATATTGGTTTGCACTTCTCAGGAGATACCACATTCTCTTCATCTGTGACATACTCAAAGTTAATAATAAACATCATTGCTACTCCCTCTTGATTTTTCACTGGAATTATGTGGGTGTTGCAAATGAAGGTAGATCCTGCAAATGGAGAAAAAAAAGATGCATAAATGAAAGAAAACTTCATTTTTTTTTCCACTCCAGTAATTCCAGTTACACCAACAGATAGTGAAGAATATTTCTTTGAATTTATTAATTGGACATGACACACACTATAATTTAAACAGGAATATTTTCACAGAAAGAAATACTTCTTTTGATAATTTATTTGATTATTAGCTCTTCTAAAAGATTTCTCCTTTAAAATGTCAGTTTTACTTTTTGGTTTTTATTCACTGGGACTACCTAGATAGACAGACAGACTTGTGATTTGGAGACATTTAGCACCAAAAGTAGCAATGCAAACACTGTTCCAAACACAACACTAGTGAAGAAAGCAGAAACCCATTCTTCTAAATGTCACACATTCTTCAAGCATTTTGTTCTATTACAACAGGATGAATCATGCATTAAATATTTATGGGTGTAAATATATCACTACCCTTATTTTAACTTTCAGCTCTCTTTATTCTCTTTCAGGGGCTGTATAATGTTGTTTAGGTTTTTGTTAAAAGTTACATTTCTTATCTGACTGCACGGGCTTTTATATTCTCTCACAGAAGACTTTTACACTGTGGTAACAATTTTCAATAATCTTCAGAAGTATTTGACTTAACTGCTACATACAATTTGAAGTATGAATTTAAAGGTAACTTAATTTTTATACGTATGGAGCATACCCAGCTTACACTGAAATGAACAGAAGGTGTAATTTCTCAACACCTCTGTACTCAGGGTGTTCTTGTTCCAATGCCTAATTACGGATTTAAAAAATTCTTTGTGTTAATTCTTCCAGTATAACTCTTAAGAAGTTTAATTTGACAGAGTCATTATTTTTGATTTAATTCCTTCTATTAACCTAACAGAACACAGTGATTCCAAAAATAATGTGAATGCTGTAAGCAATACAATAAGGCACTAAAAAAGCTTCATGCAAACACAACTGTGAGATAATGTATTTCCATGATAACTAGGGACTGGTTTAATGTACATCATCTTCAATTTATACATTCAAATGCATTAATCACTGAAACTTGACAAGCTGCGCAATTTGACAAAAACAGATCCTGATCTGGGTTACACAAGAATAATTTCTTTCTTTTCTTTTTTTTTTTCTTTTTTTTTTCCTTTTCTTTTTTTTCTTAGCTTTTTTTTTTTTTTTTTTTTTTTTGTTGAGGAGATAGTACAGATTTGTATCATTAGATCCAAGATCGGATTCTGGCTCCTCATATTTAGTACAGTACTTGCTGTAATGCCACTTTGAGCTATGTAAAAAATTGACATACTGGCCCTTCAACTTTTGCAGCTGTACCTTCAATCCATTTAATAAAACAGTTAAGCTGTGGCACTTGCCACAGTTGTCATGGTTACAAGCTCAATGACTTTAGTAAACAGAAAATAAGTGATTTAAGACTGTTCCATTAGAACTAAAAATAGAAGTGCTGCAGGCCAAGCATTGCAACATAGACTGCTTAAATAGAGGGTCTGAAAAGACTTTAGAAATAATCTTTGTGGTTTTAGCTAATTATAAAAATACATTTTGAGTTTAAACAGTCAAAATTATATTTAATGATTTGTTTGGAAGGAAATACCATTTCATGATGTAGGCTATGTTTTGAAATGGAGATTTGTATGTTGAAGAGATATTCCTCAAACACAAAGGACTGGAAGTGAGGCTAGGCTGAGGCACACCTGGCTTTGAAGAACACTGGACACCAGTGGATTAAATATTTATTTGTTTTTGCAAATGAGGATGACAAGGGCTTTTTTCAAAACTTTCCTGCTTTTTTTTCAGCTTTTGAAATGCTTCCCACAGTGCTAAGTAATGACACTATCTTCCATTTATGTAGAACATTTTGCCCTCAAGTATTTACAAACCTCTCTTGTACTGGAGCTAGGGATTCACATCTCCGGGGAGATGCAAAAGCTGTTTGTCAGTGTACAGTTTAAGAACAGGGCAAAAAGAGCACAGGGTTAAAAATTTAAGCTGGATATAGAAATAGTTTGGGAATAAAAAATGGAAAATATTAAAATCTGGTATAATTCAACATAGTTCCTTTGAAGACCAATTATACCAGCAGGCTAATGAATGAGTCCAGTGTACTTTGTTAATCTGAAGTTTTTCCAAGTCACCTAGGCCTTTTATGAGGCATAGAATATTCACTTTGTGCGAATTCCTGGAATTAGAATTCCACAATTAACCAAAATAGAATGCCTGTTGTAGCCACTGTCGGTGTTAGTCCTCAGTACAGAAACCGTTATCTGCTATCCATTTATCAGTATCTATCTGTCTCTATAGAAATGGCAATAAAGAAATCGAAAATACAAAATAACAAGGAAGATCTTAGGCTGACTGAAAAATAAGATTTGGATACAAGGATACAAGCAAATTTGGATACTAGCAAATTCAAAAGATAAGCTCAGAGTTGTAGTTGATGGCAATAAAAAAATATTAACAAGTAGGTAGTTCATAGAAAATCTTACTGGTATTTGCACTCTGGCATTCCACTGCTCTTCATTGCACACATCATGTTTTCCCTGTTTTGTCTCTATAGCGAGTATTTCAAGAGTAAGAAAAGTTTCTGATGAGCAATGAAAATTGTAATGAGGTTTCTGGAATTTGCATTTCTCATGTAATGGAACAGGGCAAGTGGATGATATAAACAGAATAATTATACCTTTTGATTAATAGATTCAATATCCAGGAACATATCTGGATTTTCTAAAGACTACCATTGAGAAATAGTAATATACCTGTTGTGCTCTCTTGTTATCATCATTGGAGACAAAAAAGAGAAAAGACGGATATTTTCTTTTCAGCTTGAATTCCCTGATTATAAGGGTTTGTTTTCTTTTGTCTCTGACATTTTAAAGCCTACAATTTCATCTAGTTAAATAAGTGGCAAAACATCTATATGTGAAGAAAAGATTCTGGTCCCCTATATGCTGCGCAGTCATGAAGTATGATTCTACAGTTATGTATTGAACAGTGCAATTTTCACAAGACTAGACAGGCTGGTGTGAAACAAATAAACACCAAAATGCATACATAAGTGGCAATAAAAATTTAAGAAGTAAAGATTTAAGATATGTTAGAGTTATATAAGGATATATTGCACCATTCGGCAATTCTGGTGAAGGAAACCCTATTTAAATATCCGGCTGTATAGTGTTTAAAGTTTACTTGCTTCACGAAAACAGTACAAAGTAGGCACATCAAACCAATCTGGTTCATAAAATCTATTCACCTTTCCAGCGATTTTCCATAGAGTATTTTAGGCAAGATTTTTATCAGGCTGCATCTTCTAGATACAACTTTAGCAAATTTACAAGCAACTGGGAGAGGGCAATATAATTAATACAACAGTAAAGGCATTCCAAGCTAAAGATCCTCCTTTCCCATATAAAAAATTCTGACAAGAAAACTTTGGGAAATGACACATCCCAAGCAACTATTTTGATTCAGCTTTCCTAGGAACAAAATTTTCACAGGCCATTACATATGCCAAGCTCAAAGGATCTCTGAAAATGAGACAGTGTGGCATTTAGGCAATTGTCCTAATTCTGCAGAAGCCCCACATTTTACACAATAGAGATCGTTGAAAATCCACCATGGTTCTACAGGATGGCTCTGCAACTCTGTTGCCCTGAATGAGTCTGACAGTTACTATCTGCATTTCACCATTAAAAGATTTAGACTTCCCTACCTTACTCCAAATTTAAGGACTGCCTTCACTGGGGCTGAGACTGGTTCCAACATATTTTGGAGCTGATCTTGGCTCCCTGCACCAAAGCATTTATAAATTGTCAGCTACATTTTTTTACCAGAGTCACTGTGGACAACTGCCTAAGGCTATATAGAGAAAGATGATGAGTATGTCCTCTGCATGTACAAATTTCTGGACAGGTTGACTTTACACTAGAGTTACCTAGGGTTACAATTTTTGACTGCTGCAACCTACAAGTAGAACAGTGTAGGTATCTGTACAATCCATAGGCACTTTTGCTTGTATAAGATTGAGGGTGAGAAGGAATAAACCAAAACAGGTCAAAAAGAAGAGTCGACAACAGCTTGCCTACTAGAATAGGACCAAAGACAGTTAAAAATTAGAGGCAGAGGTACTGGACATGTTTCCAGAGTCAAGCAGTCCTGCTTTTTGTCTAAATTCAGATCTGAACAAGACACTTCTGCACTGTGACAACTTTATGATAATACAAGGACAAGAGAAGGAAGCTGGGTGTTCTTTGCACTTTTATTAAATAAACAGCATGTTTATTCTGGAAATAATTACCCTCCACTTCCCCCTATATAATTCACATTTTGTCATCAAAATGAATGCTCAAAATCCCTTCTCTCAGGGGCATAGACTTACAACATATTAATCACAGAGTTTATACCTTACCTTTTAAATTAAAATCTTAAATAATATTAGAAATGCAACTAAATACATTCCATATTAAATTGTATACTAAGCTTAGTCTTAATTCTATCATCATTTTACCGAAAAGGAGAAAAGTCTGCATAGTTCACATTTTTGTAGTGATGTAAAATATGCATTGTTTTCATAGATTAGTTTTTGATTAGTTACTCTGACATTATTAAAGTCTGATCGCTGTTATACTAAATAGAAACTTAACATTTCTCTGTTAAGAAAGAGTTGACTTCCATAAATACAAAGAACATCGTGCAATAAAATATAAGCAATGGAATTTTGTTATTATCTTGTGCTCATATTTACAGCCTTATTTGTCCTTTCATCACAGCATGACTCAAGGGGATTGTCCAATGTTAATAAGAACTTCTTTGGGGAAAGCAAAGAGAGATAATCTGAGGGAGAATTAATGTGGAAGGTCAGAAGACCTTTTCTGACTTTGCCAATTCTTCATGGAGTCTGTGTGTGGGATGAAAAGCAAAGGCGTGGCTTTCTACTAACTCCTTAACTCTTCAACTCCTCAAATTCAACATTCCTCCTTAATGCACAAAAAAGCATCTCTCTGTACTACTTCCAGACTGGGACAGGTCTCAGAAAGTTGTTTACTCTGTTTATTCAGGTACAGGGCAATTCTTGTACAGGAAAAAAGTAAAGGGAATTTAATGAAATTAAATGTATGCTCTGGTTTTGGGAAAAGAAGACTGTCATGCTTGTGCAGACATTTAGGAAGGCTGAGGCTGTGGGTTTTGTCCACCATGTTTAGTATGGCAAATACAAGTAGTAACAAGCCCCTTAGGAACATATGAAATGCTGAAAACTCAAATCTTGTTTCCTGGTCAAATTGCTGTTTATAAACTATTTTGCTACCACATGCTGGCAGATAAAGGACATTGACATGTTCCACATATGGACTACTGTAAAAGTGTCACAGGGACTGTGTGGTAGACAAATAAGGTAGAAGGCAAGATGGGAAGTGGGAAGCTCTGTCTGGCACACTGCTGATGTGACTTCCATGTTCTTAATATGCTCTAAAGATAAGCAGACTACCCTTACCTGTAGCAGCTTCATGTGTGATCTTCTGAAATTGTGACCTTATTCTCTGTTGCTACATATGTACTTTCAGTCAAACTTTAAAAAAACAAATGGAAGCAAGCCAAAACTTTTTGTCTATGTGTTGTCAAGATTCTGGTAACAAACAGGTTAAAAACTTGTTTCAGCTAGCAAGTGCTCTCATCAAGCTGTGAATGGTGCTGAAGAACGACACCTGACAATAACTAGTTGTAATTTACTAATGAGACCAGTAAAAGCAAAGCATCTTGTACCCTTGAAAGGTTATAAACAAAGAAAAGGAAATTAGAAGAAAAGCAGTAACCAGTGAATATTTGCTCTACCTTGCAGGTTTCTGTGACTTATCACTGAAGAAAGTTGGTTTATGCTTAAAATTCAGAAGCCTATTTACCTCTGGTTTGAGATCCACTCTAAGCAAACAGGGTACTTAGTTGAGCTTTTGTTGACATTTAGGGACAGTTGCATTGGGGATGTGTATTGAATATTCAAGCAAAAGCCAGTTTGCCAAATATTGAGGGATGATGTGTATCATGACGTAGGGATTCAACATGACCAATCAGGGGCTGAAAATCTATTCCTTTATTTTCCTATTCAAGCACAAGCCAGGAACAACGCAGCATGTCACAAGGAATCTTGTTTTCAGTGGACTTACTGGAAAGGTTTACTTTCTTTCTCAAATTATACTAAGAACTCTACTCCTGTAGTGTTAGGTTGAGAACAGTTATGCAAAAAATCCTGCAGAATTTCACATGATGTTGAAGGGCTCCAAATATCTTTGCAAGACCATTTCTCTATCAATTAAAACTATTTACTAACAGATTTTCACAACTTAGCTTGCTTGTTTATATAATAAAAATGAGTGGAAGAGTGACTGAATCTGCCCTGAGAAAATTTCCCAGCCCTTAGTGATGTAGACTCAGATCACTGGTGACAGATACCACCTAGCTACTTGCTCAATTCATTAACAACCCTATGAAAGAAATATCAGACAAATATTTCTGTCTGGTTTTATCTGCAGCTCTTTGTATCTTTGCACTTGATGTCATTTATTCAGATCTGTGGAGATAATCTGATCTGTAAGGACCCTATTCTCTTGTGAGACATGGAGTACTGTGTGCAGTTCTGATGTCCTCAACATAAAAAGGACATGGGTTTCTGGAACAAGTCCAAGGGAGGCCCACGAGGATGACGAGGGGGCTGGAGCACCTCCTGCGTGAAGATAGAAGAGAAAGTTGGAGCTGCTCAGGCTGGAGAAGAGAAGGCTGTATGGAGACCTCATAGCAACCTTCCAGTATCTAAACAGGGCCTGTAAGGATGATGGGGAGGGATTCTTCGTTAGAGACTGTAGTGATAGGACAAGGGCTAATGGGTTCAAACTTAAACAGGGGAAATTTAGATTGGCTATAAGGAGGGTGGTGAGGCACCGGAATGGGTTGCCTAAGGAAGCTGTGAATGCTCCATCCCTTGCGATGTTCAAGGCCGGGTTGGACAGAGCCTTGGGTGACATGATTTAGTGAGAGGTGTCCTTGTCCATGGCAGGGGGGTTGGGACTAGCTGATCTTAATTTCTTTTCCAACCCTAACTATTCTATGATTCCATTATTCTATTCAAATTTTGTCAAAACTTTGGCACTAAAGGAAAGAATTACCCTTGGACGTTCCTTTCCTCCCAGCCCAACATTTGTTATGTAGCTGCACACATGGACAGGTTGACGTCATAATAGAGTTCTTTTCCTCATCTCTAAACATTATAAGTTAATACCTTACAATACTTGCATCAGTCTTACAAATCAAATCTTGGTATCAGCAACAATTTTCATGACAGAATGAATATCTATTTGAAGAGGAGAGTGAAGTAAAATGTGAAAGGGAACAGGTCCCATTAATCACTGTAAGCTCTCTAATAAATATCGGCGAAATATATTCTTGTCTCTACCCATCTCCCTTAAAGATAGCTATTCAATTGAAAAGGGATATAATACATTTCAGCCTGCGATCTATTTTTAGTTGTTCTCTCCAATGAATCCTTTAAAAGAGACAGTCATACTGATACATGTTCAGTATGTTTAATGGGAAGCTTGTGAATTCCCCATTCTTACACACAAGGTAGCTCACTTTCAGTCAGATGGAATTGGAAAGTGGTGACAAAAAGATACAGCTCAGAATACATAGATAAAAGATAAAAAGATTTCTACAATGTTCTGTGTGGATACTAGACCAATTTAAAGAGTGTATGACTTATCTACTAATGCAATGCCATTGGACAATGATCAGTACCACCTGAGAAAGATCAGTTATGAAATATCAGGTGCTTCTCTGAAGTTGAAGATATAGGTCAAAACAAATGAAATAATTAGGCCAAGTAACAATAATGAAACACCGTGAAAATGAGTTTCTTATAATATTTTCAGTTGTATCGATAGACCTTTCATATTAGTTTAAGTAATATTAATTTATTTTTCAGTCTGTGTCAAGACAGAGAATTTTTAATTAGGAAAGATCATAGCAGTAGGGATTACATTAATTCAGTGGAATTACATGTGATTACAACAGTTTTGAAAATAACTGTGTCTCATTTGAAAATGCTTTGACTTTTTTCATTCACATTTTCATTAAGCTTATTTATAGTGTAGAACTCAACAAATAACAGATGTGTAGCTCAAGGTGAGAAACAATGGTAAGAAACATTCTTGCACATTTTTTTTTAACAGAAAAAGTACAGAGCTTTGGTGTCTGTTTACAAAAAGTATGTGATGATTTTAGTTAAAGTTAATTATACCTTAAAGAAAAATCTTTACAAAAAACAACTAGCTGACAAATAATGGATCTACCTACTTATTTTTCAGCTAGTTGGCTAAGTGTTAGCATGCATTTAACCGTATGTGCTAAAATTGAAGGTGCCTATTTTCCTTATTTTTTCCTCTTTCTTTCTCTCTTTTATTTTTTTTCTCCCTTCCTCCTCTCCCCCTCCCCTCAAGCCATTCTTTTCTAAACCCTCATTAGAAACTGTGCATCTCTGGGCATTCAACTGAGAAGTGTCTTATTACGTCCATGAGTAGAAGGATCTCAGGTTTGTTGAAGATTGTCCATCATACAGAAAAAATGCAGATTAAGATGGTTCTGTGAAAGTAACATCAATTATTTCTCCAAATTAAACTACAAAAAACAATTGTAAGAACTAACTGAATAATTTTTCAAAGCAGAATGGAAGGAGAAAAAGAAAAACCTAAAGAAGCCTGAACTCCATTTCAGTAATTTGTTTCATTTGTCCAGGGTATTAGTCCAAGATATACTATGAAGAAAAAGAATGATCCAGATTCTGTTCTCACTCAAACTGTGCCATTTTAAAGAGAGTAAGTTCTTTTGGTGATACAGTTTGTAATAGATATCAAAAAGAAGAAGGCATTAAATTGGCCATACAATATGAAATGTGATATAGAAAACCGGATGAACAGCAAGTCCGCTGAGGTGAAAGAGAACTGCTGTCAGTGCTGCAGACTTTCACAGGTGCAATGTGCATCCTGCTCCATTGGCCAAGTGGAAAGAGTACCCTTTTCTAAATATTGATTACTTTCTCATTGAAATCACACCTTTGAAACTCATAGAAACATACTCTTGTGGATGGTTTGTAAAATAATTGATCATGAGCAGTTAGAAATACACAAAAACCCAAACTTGTAGAAAAAAAATAATCATATACAATGTGAGATATAAAGTCATAATGTGTGCATTACAGTACTTAATTGTAACCTAGCAAAGTGTATGTGAAGGGAGAGAACAGAGAAAATGAGGGATTCTTGTTGTATGCAATAGCTGTTGTGAGGTCTTGTTAATAAAAATGGTGATCTGAAACCCTCATCAGTCAGAAAGCCAGTCGTGAGAGCTGATGGGACTAGTCAAGCCACTGGGATCATAATAGAAGTGGATGAAACCTCCCAGGACAAATAAAGTAGCTAGAAGAGACATGATATTCTGGAAAATGAGAGAGTTGGGGCTGTTCAGCCTGGAGAAGAGAACACTGTGTGGAGATCTCATAGCAGCCTTCCAATATCTGAAGGGGGCCTATAGGGATGCTGGGGAGGGTCTCTTCATGAGAGGACATGGAGTAATGGGTTCAATCTTAAACAGGGGAAGTTTAGATTGGATCTGAGAAAGAAATTCTTTACTGTAAGGGTGCTGAGGAACTGGAATGGGTTGCCCAGGGAAGTTGTGAATGCTCCATCGCTGGCAGTGTTCAAGGCCGGGTTGGACATAGCCTTGGGTGACATGGTTTAGTGTGAGGTATCCCTGCCCATGGCAGGAGGGTTGGAACTAGATGATCTTAAGGTCCTTTCCAACCCTAACTATTCTATGATTCGATAAGCACAAAATTGTGGGATTTCGAACGTGTGTTAGCAAATGTGGTGGGAAGTCTATGTGCTGGAGTTTTGTCAAATTCACTGGTAAAAGACAAATTTTTTGTAAAACAAAAAAGTTTTCTAATGGAATGTTTCCATGCCCAACATGACGTATTTTTAATTTAAATGTCTCTAGAATTGATAAATATTAATAACTTCCTGGACTAGAAGTTAATGATTGCCCTAGGGGTGATTTTCATGACTGCCCTTAGGGGTGATTTTTGTGACCTAATTTCATTCAGTGTAGAAAAGCAACACACATTCCCCAGCAGTAAAATGGTGATTCTTCTAAATGGATAATTTGGTATGGTTGAGAAAAATGAAAGTGGAAATAACTGGGAGGAGAAATCAGGCAAATATATGAATGAAAAATCTGAATTCTTGAAATGTTGGCTAATAAAGTAATGATTCAAAGATGTTGGAAATCTTAGATGCAAGTCCATCTGCACTGAATTCAAAAGTAAAGGTAACAAATAGGAATTAACAGACGTATAGTGAATGGAGAAAGGAGAAAGTAAATATATACCTGTGGAAACAGAGATATGAAATATGTGAAGTTAACAGAAGAATGTGACAACAGCAGGACAAGACCAAGGACAGTAAGTAGGTATGTAACTACATTAAGCAAAAAATAATTCCAGTGATAGTAAGAGTCCATAGAAATTCAAATAACAAAAGTTCTAGCAAAATTGTTAATAAGTATGCGATAATCATTATGCATCAACCAGATAGATACTTTAAGAAATTTTTCTTAAACGTGGTTAAGTCTTTGCTAGATCTAAAATATCAGCAAACTTAGAAAAACTATAATCATAGGTCTCTCAGCCTACAACGCAGCAATCTACATCTCTGATGTAACCTCTGAACAAATCTTGATGGGCAAAGTCTCAGAAGGTCAGAACAATTCTAATATTGTGCAAGCATTCATAAAAGCGATAATAGTGGTTGAAACGATTGTATGGCATTGAGTCTGATATCAGTTCAAAGCAAAAGAATGAAACTTACGGGTTGCCCAGGGAAGTTGTGAATGCTCCATCACTGTCAGTGTTCAAGGTTGGGTTGGACATAGCCTTGGGTGGCATGGTTTAGTGGGAGGTGTCCCTGCCCAGAGCAGGGGCTTGGAACTAGATGATCTTAATGTCCTTTCCAACCCTAACTATTCTATGATTCTATGTTAGATTAATTTAATACAGAATACCTGACAGAAATATAATTAACGTCACTCAGTAGACATTATTAATGGAAATCTGATTTTATTATATTCTTTGTATATAAAAAAGTAGCCATTATAGACACATGCTTTTGCAAAGTATTCTACTGGTTGTTATACAATATTCTAATAAAGTAATAGCACTGTATTTATGAAAAGCTCATTACACACTTTACAAACCAAGAGCTTCCAAAATGTCATTAATGGAGGATCACAATTCAGTGCTAGTTGTCAGTGAAAGTCCACAGAAATGACCAGAATCACATTAATTTCTTTTGAAAAGTTCTGAAGAAAATCATAGAATCATAGAATAATAGAATAGTTAGGGTTTGAAAGGATCGTAAGATCATCTAGCTCCTGCCCCTCTGCTCTGGGCAGGGACACCTCCCACTAAACCATGCCACCCAAGGCTATGTCCAACCCGGCCTTGAACACTG